>APFE030484381.1:0-42026 GCA_000404065.3 Pinus taeda
TGCTTAAGCTTGATATTGCATTTACTTTCTTTAAACCATGCTTCATTGGTCTTAAGCTTGGAAACAATATTTTCATAGAGATGAATCAAAACAATCCTCAACTCAAGAGGAACCATTTTCTCTTTGAGTCTTTTCCATAGCTTATCCCAAGGAATAATCTCAAAAGATTTTCTAAAGTAAAAAAAACAATAGAAGTGTCAGTTTTACTATTGTGACACTCCTCAGAAATGATCCGAAGAGTGAAAAAATGGTTGATAGTTGTGTGATGCCTCATAAAACTAGCTTGCCCTTTAGCTCTCTTACCATGGATTTCAAGCGAGAGGCTAATCTTATTTTCGAAAATGAGCCCATATAGTTGGATAAAATGGGGTTGATCATAATGTTCCTATAGTTAGGGGGAACATTTTTGTCCCCACTTTTAAAGATAGGCACAATAAGGCTTTGCGTCCAAAGCTTAGGGAAACCATGCTTTACTGCCAAATGAGAAGCTTCTAGGCTGGCCAATACCTGAGCTCCAATCTACCAATCTTGTAGCTTCTTTCTTCCATCAAAGAGCTACACATTACCCTCAATCCTTCACCTAACCTTTAGTTGTCAAGATCTCGTTATGACTGCTTGTCAAGGGATACTTTGGGCCATCACCACACTGCCATCCACCGATTCAATGATGCCCAATAAAATCACTATAGGATCTACTCCTTATTTAGGTCTCCAACCACCTAAGTCAACCTCAACACATGGCTCCCGCACGCTGCCACTTTGTCCACACCTAGACACCACCCAGCTAGCACCAAACTCAACACAAACACATCATTAACATACATACCTTATGACATCAAAGGTTGGTGTATTCACTGTAAATTTGATACACCTGGTTAGCATTGTTGGAAAGCTTCTACAACTCCTTTCGTTCACTTTTAGGCCTCCTTCAAGGCTGCAACTTCCCTCCAAATAAATCATTGTTGGACATTGGAGTGTATGAAGGTGGTTGGCTATGCAAGTGTTTGCATTAATGTCAAACAAGGCTCAACCTAATGATGGGGCTTCATGCCTTAGTGGTTGTGATGATCTGCTATGTAGAGACTTTGGATCCATCTTTTGAGGTAGAAGATGGGCTCAGTGGCTAATCAAACTCTTTTCATTGGATAGTGCTTTGGAAGAGCTCTCCAATGGTATTAATATGTCTAGAGATGGTCATGTTGTTCGGAAGATATGGCATGTTGGAGTTTAGGGTGATTCAAGCCTTATGGAATGAGGAATATCGGAGATGAGAGGTCCCAACAATTAGCGATCAAGGGATTCAAGGCAAAGTGCATGGCAGAAGTGAACTGCTGATTACCGATTTGCGATATCGTATATCGGAGGTCCTAGCATATCAGAGATCAAAGGATTGAGAATTAGGGGTGTAGTTCAACAACAATTTGTGATATGTGATTTGTGATATCACATATCGAAGCTTCTCGGCAGTCGGCACATAGTGGTGCATCAATGGTTGGTGTTTGGCATTTCAAAAGTGATGTTGGGATTGAGTCCTCTAGTGTTAAATCGCTCGGAGAGCCAAACATGTTCTTACAAAGAAAATCATTGTGAAACCAAGAAGGGTGAGGCCCTTTCTCTATCCTCTAGGAGGACATGTAGAGGTGTCTGAGAAGTTTTGATGATGACACATGGAAACATTTGATTGGTTCCGATAATGTCAGGTAGGTTTTGACATCAGTATGACATCATGATACAGAGGGACACATGGCAGGTTGTTTTAGGGTTTTGGACAACCTAATGGGCCATATCCGGATGAAACATGTCACTGGTCGAAAGACGCCACATGGCATGTGATGACATCACTTCGGAAATTGGCGATTGACAATCCTTGGTGGTTGGCATAGCTACATTATAAATAGTTCTTTGATAAATGGCCTCCTGGGGTATAAAGCGTCAGTTTTATGAAACAAATGTGTAAGGGACCAACAAAGGAGATATAGCCCCTATCGAGGGTTTAGAGGACTTAGCACCTTAAGGATGAGTGCTCTCATTGCCCTTGGTTCTATGGAGGAAAACACAAAAAGAGGCTCATACATAAGGGGATGAGGAGTATCAGAGTTCATTGTTTTTATATGTCTTTTATGCGTAAAATAACTGATATGGAAAAGGGTTTAATAGTGTTATATAGTGAAACTTCGTTGATATAATAACAATACAAAGGTGTATTAACTATGTATGAATTGGAAGTTGTGGCTTTGAATGTAGTTTAGTGTGGTTGATTGTTGAAGAAATCTCGTGCATGCATTGTAAATATAAATGAAGAACAAAGGTGTCATGAGAATGTCCAGCTAAGTCTTTGTGAGCCATAAATGATCATGGAGAGCCTCTGTGAAATATATAAGTAGATCTGATATTTAAGACAAAAGCATGGAGTGCTTGTAGCATGACAGAGAAGTGATCATTGCCCATTCCTCTAATCCTGAATGTAGCAACAACACAGGGGAAGTGCATTTCAACAAAAGCATGGAGTTCCTATTGCGTGACATGGATGTGATCATCGCCCACTCCTTTGATCTTGAATGCAACAACGACACATGGGAAGTGTGTTTCAGAAAAAGCATGGGAATCCATGCCAGTAGTACACATTTGGTCAGATTTGATGATGAAAGTGAGTAAATCGTGCTAAGTGTAGCACAGATACAAGCTTGTGAACCTCCATTAAGAAAAGTGGGAGAGTGAGTAGATGTGAGAGGAAGCAAGAGCAGAGTTGTGGCCTAAGAAATAGGTGTAGAGTGTTGCAAGGGTAGTGTTGCGTGAAAATAGTGGAGAGCCCTAAGAAGAGATAACAAAACACAGAGAAAGCAACAAGAGGAGGACTGCCATAAGCGTTTAGAAAGTAGTGTATAAATTTCATCTCCAAATAGCCATTAGATGGTATTTTACTTGTAACATATATACCCCTATTTTTAGTTTGAAATTTGTATGAAAAAGTAGAATAGTGGTAGTGACAAGTTGGTGCCTAAACACTTAAGGGGTTGGTGCCTATTGGAAAGTTAGCTCTTTATTAAACTAAGGGAGTTGGTGCTTACAAAAAAACATATATAATTAAGTTCGTGATTAAATTACATCATAAAGAAAACAACAAATTGGTGGTTTTTTCCCTTTAGGCTTCCATGTGAAAAACATTGTGTCAAATGTATGTTTTACATGAGATTGTTGTTTGAGTCCACATATCTAAAATTTAGTAATTTAATGGTTCATGAATGAATTCTCTCATATAAGAAAGTACAATAATAAAAGAAAAGTAACAGTTTCTTAAATTACTGATTCACCCCCCCCACCCCCCACGCCCCAAGCAATTCCTTATTCCAACAATTGGTATCATAGCCAAGTTCCTTCAGTAATAGTTTAACCACTAGAAGGAAGATTGATCCATAAACTATCGTGTATATTCCACTCGAAAGTTCATCACAATAGATTTGATAATATTATATTAAAAATTTGAGATTATACGCTATTACAATTTTATTTAATTTCTAGATCTGTAAAATTAACTGTAATTAGTGCATGCATGTAAAAGTAAATCAAGAATAAAAGTAGAGAACGAAAAAATAATCTCAGAAACACATAATACACAAGATATGCTCTCTGGAAAACCCTTTTAGGAGAAAACCTAGATGGAAGGTGAGGCCGCTTCACTCTCTTTCTCTATCTGGAAATATGGTTGCAGATACAAAGAAGTAACGTATACAGCCCATGGGCTACTACAGTGCACAAATCCTCTCTATGTTCTCTACCTCCTATCTCTCGTGGCTATCTTTTCTCAACTATGGAACATAATTCTCTTGAAAGAATGGAATGTTGCTTCCTCCTAGTGCCTCAGTTATAACACAGCTTGATAGCCTACTAGTGGTTAAGTTTGACTACATCAACTCTTAACTAGAGTTACAAAATAAACTCTTCTAGAGTATTTTACATCACAAACACGTGGCTATCCCGTTTTCCATGAATAATGGGGCTGACACAACATCCTCCCAAACTATAGGAGTGAAAACAGGAAGGTCAACTTCTGAGTGGCATAATTTTTTCATACAGACTCCGATTGACGTGATTCTCACACCGTTGGAAATATCTCTATGTGTATAATATCATGAAATGGTGAAGCACTTTTGCGGAAATTTTTTACCCCCAAAAAATGTCATTTGATCCCTCAAAACACTCCTGGAAGGTTTTAGACCCCATTTCGCCAAACTAGGTCCCGCCAGTAAAAATGGCCCCGTGAGTTGATTCCTCCACTTTTTCCACTCCAAATGCATCGATATGGATGAAAAAAAAATATAATGATCCAATTCAGATCAAATCTCCTTGAGGAATAATGAATAGGCAAGAGAGTCAAGAAGTTTACTCAAGGTATATATATTTGATGAAGTTAATTATGCCTTTTGGAAAGTAAGAATGGAGTCATATCTCATGTCCCTGGGGGTAGATGTTTGGATCTCTATACTAGTGAATTACAATGTCTTAGATATACCTCCAATAGATGCATATGGAAAGAAACTATATCTGATCAATGGTAAAGCCAAGCATGCCATTATGGCTGGTCTTAGTCAGTCTGAATTTGTGAAATTCATGCACTGTAAGTCCGCCTATGAAATGTGAGAGAAGCTTAACTAGTGTCATGAAGTAGATGACAAAGTGAGGCAAGAGAAACTTCCTACATTTAGAATGAGGTTTGAAAGCTTGAAGATGACTAAGAAAAATCATTCTTGAATACTTCCTCATAGTTGATGAAGTAGTTAATATGATTAGAGAACTTGGTGAGGACTTCATGGAAGAATTTATTATTCAAAAGGTATTGAGATCTCTACCCATGATATTTAATCCCAAAATGTCAGCCATAGAGGAAATGGTCAACTTGAAGGATCTCAAAATGGAATAGATATATGGCACTCTCATAGCCAATGAAATGAGAGTAGGAATGGAGAAATATGAACCAAAGGAAGCATAATTTAGAGTATTCAATAAGAGCAAGGAGCACAAAGTTCATCAAGACTATTCTAGCAGTGAATCTGGTCAGGACCTGGCTCAACTAACCAAAAAACTGAAGCGTGGCTCTGGTAAATATAAAGGGAAGTTTCCCTTTAACTGTTTCGGTTGTAGAAGAGTTGGACATTTCTCTTCCAAATGCCCCTAAAAAGAAAATGGTGAAGGAGAAGAATATCTAGAATTTAGAAATAAGGCTCAAACATTTTAGAAGAAGAAACCCTACAAAAAGAAGGGATTCTATTCCAAAGAAGATAGTTTGGCTTTGGAATCATATTGTGAAGACTCATCAGAAAATGAGTCAAATAGGTATCTTCTTATGGTCCTCGAGACAAACTCCAAGAAATAGGGTCTTACGGACTCTGAAGAGGAAGAAGAGGAAGGAGTGGTAGACCTTGAGGAAAATGCATCAGTGCCCTTTATGAGTTGAAGGAAGCAAGAAAGAAAAACAAACAGTTGAAGGAACAATTGTAGCACGCAGAAGAAGGAATGTACAACTAAGATAATGAGGAGTTTGCATACCAGAAAGAAAAATTGAAGAATCTATCAAGAGAAATGATATTCTGGCTCTTTTGTTGAAAGGAGAACAAGGAAACATTGAAAAATTAGAAGTTGAGAACAAGCAGCTGAAACAAGAGTTATTCAATTTAAAGAGGGAAATGACCTCAAAAAATTGCAAAGATGATTATCTATCTTTGAAGGTTGAGCTGGAGGAAGCCAGACAAAAGGAGGAAGTACTTCAAGGTATGATTCAAGAATGGGAAGAAAATTGCCAGTATCTCGAAGTAGAGGTGGTCTCTCTAAGAACTAACCTTGAGAATGCAAAGACCAAGAAGGGTCTAGATGAGAGATGTGTTGAAGGGGCTAGAAGGCTAAATTAGATTGTGAGCTATCAAAGGCCCTCGAGAACCAGAACCAAACTAGGGTAATCAAAGGAACAAGAATATTTTATCGAGAAGAAGAAGAAGATATACTTCAGGTCCGCAAAAGTCAAAGAACCACATTCATAGGAAGAATCTTCATGAAAGATTTCATGAATACAAAAGAGCAACCAAAAAAAGAGGAGATCATCAATGGAGGACGAGTCAAACAACCAGTCGACTAAGGTATTTCTCTGCTAAATATTACAATGGTTTTAACAATAAGTGTGCCTACTTGTTTTATGGTCATTGTTATAAGTGTCATATATGTGGACACAAAGATCTTGATTGTAAAAGTGTAAAATTTGAAAGAGATGAAAATATTAGGTTTAATACACATCCGACTACTAAGTTTCAAGATTCCTCTTTAAGGAATCAAAATGCCTTCACTCCCCTACAAAGTGAAGTTGAATGTTTTAAATGTAATGATTTTGGGCACAAAGCCAATGATTGTAGAATCAAGTTTGAATACTTGTCTAAATCTCAAACTAACAGACATACACATCTACAAAAGGATAAAAGAAGTTGGAAACAAAAGACCAAAAAGAACATGGCATGTGGGCTCGCATTATCAATACATGATAAGGAAAACAAATGGTATGTAGATAGTGGTTGCTCCAAACACATGAATCGAGGAAAAAAACAAGTTTCTTTCACTAAAATAAAAATACAGAGGAGGCAATGTCACCTTTGGTAACAATTCTCCAACAAGAATCAAGGGAAAATTAGTGGTCATCGTTGATCAGAAGGAAGAAGCACGAAATGTGTTGTATGTGGATGAAATCATATTTGGCAGAAATGTGGAGCAGTTGGGGCATCAGTTTGCAAATTGTATGCAACAGGAGTTTGAAATGTCCATGATTAGTGATATATCCTTTTTCTTGGGTCTGCAAATTACACAGTCTCCACAAGGAGTTTTTATATCTCAATCCAAATACCTCAAGGAAACTTTGAAGAAGTTTGGAATGGAGAATTGCATACCTGTCATCACACCCATGATTATAGGCTGTAAATTGCACAAGGAATATCCAACGCCATGGGTAAATTAGACTGAATACAAATCGATGCTAGGAAGCTTACTATATCTGACAGCGTCAAGGCCAGATATCATGCAAGAAGTGGGAATTGTGGCAAGATTTCAAGCTTGTCCACGAGAAAGTCATGTGGTGGTTGTTAATAGGATTTTCAAATGTCTTCAAGGTACAACATAATATGGGTTGTGGTATGCTAGGAGTGAAGACTTCAATGTAATTGGGTTGGAAGTCTTGATGACAAGAAAAGTAATTTAGGTGCAACCTTCTTTTTGGGTGACTTCTTTGTGTAATGGGTTAGTAAGAAATAGGGCTCCATCTCTCTATCGACTGTTGAAGCATAATATATTGTTGTTGTGACTTGTTGTACATATTCTTTGGATGAAGCAAACCTTAAAGGATATACAAGTAGAATTGTCTAATCTCATTCCAATAATGTGTGACAACACTAATACAATCAACATCTCAAAAAATCCAGTCATGCATTCAAAAACCAGGCATATTCCAATCAAGTATCATTTCTTGAGGGAACAAGTTGTAGCCAACATTTTTAAACTTGTGTATGTCCCCACTAAAGAGAAACTGGAAGATATCTTTATCAAGTCACTTGCAAGAGAACCATTTGAGCACCTTAGGCAGTAGATAGGAGTTGTGACTCCTCCCTCCAAATGACTTCATATTGGTAGGAGGTAGAAGCTACTCAGCAAGAGGAACTCATGGGAGAGTAGGTTGCATTGTTTCATGGGGAGTGCAAGTGAAGCTCTCTTTTCCAATGATTTCAAAGGGGGAGAAATTTGGCATCGAAGCAGATCATGCCTAGCTTGAGGGGGATTCTGTAGTGTTGCCATCAATGCCAAAGGGGGAGATTGTTTGAAATTTGAGGGTATGAAATTGGTTGGCTATGAAAGTGTTGCCATTAATGATAAACAAGGCTCAGCCTGATGATGGGGCTTCATGCCTTGGTGGTTGTGATGATATACTATGTAGAGACTTTGGAGCCATATTTTGAGGTGGTAGATGGGCTCAGTGGCTAATCAGACTCCTTTCATTGGATAATGCTCTGGAAGAGCTGTCCAATGATATGTGGATGTATAGAAACGGTCATGTGGTTCAGAAGATATTTCCTGTTAGAGTTCAGGGTGATTCAAGCCTTATGCAGTGAGTAATATTAGACATCATAGGTCCCAACAATTGTGGGATTCAAGGCAAAGTGCATGGAGGAAGTGAAACACCGATTAACGATTTTTGATATCGCATATCAGAGGTCCCGACATATCATACGTCCATGCATATAAGATATTGGAGGATTGAGAATCAAGGGGGCAACACAACAACAAGTTTTGGTATGCAATTTGTGATATCGCATATGAGAGACCCTGACAATCAGTGCACAGTGGTGCGTCAACAATTTGCATTCGATGTTTCAAAAGTTACATTGGGATTGAGGCCTCTAATGTTAAATAGCCGGGAGAGCTGAAAATGTTTTTACAAAGAAAATTGTTTCAAAACCAAGAAGGGCGAGGCCCTTTCTCTCTCCTCTAGGAGGACAAGTGGAGGTTTCTGAGAAGATCTGATGAGGAAACGTGGTAGAATTTGATTGGTTCCAATAATTCCAAGTAGTTGTTGACATACGCATGACATCACTAAATGGAAGGACACGTGGTAGGTTGTTTTGGGGTTTTGGATGGCCTAATGGGCCATATCAGGATGACATGACTGGTCAAAAGATGCCACGTGTCATGTGATGACATCACTTTGGCAATGGACGGTCGATGATCCTTGGTGGCTCACATAGTTGCATCATAAAGAATTCTCCAATAAATGGCCTCCCGGGTATAAAACATCGGTTTTATGAAACAAATGTGTAAGGGTCCAACAAAGAAAATATAGCCCCAATCGAGGGTTTGGAGGACTTAGCACCTTAAGGATGAGCCCTCGATCACAACCCTCAGTTATATAGAGGAAAACACAAAGAGAGGCTTATACATAAGAGGTTGAGGACTATTAAAGTTCATTTCTTTCGTATGGATTTTATGCATAAAAGCACCAATATGGAAAAGGATTTGATAATGTTCTATAATGTAAATTCGCCAATATAAAAATAGTACAAAGGTGTATTAAAGATGTATGAATCAACAATTGTGGCTTTGAATGCAGTTCAATGTGGTTGATTATCAAAGAAATTAGGTGCATACATTATAAAGATAAATGAAGAACATAGGTGCCATGAGAATGTCTAAGTCTCTGTGAGCCATAAATGATCATGGGGAGTCTTTATGAAATATGTAAGGAGAGCTAAGATTTAATACAAAAGTATGGAGTTCTTGCAACGTGACAAAGAAGTGATCATCACCCATTCCTTTGATCCTGAATGTAGTGACAGAATAGGGGAAGTGTGTTTCAGCAAAAGCATGGAGTGTCTGCAACATGACAGGGAAATGGTCATCTCTCATTGCTCTGATCCCGAATACAGTGACAACATAGGGGAAGTGTGTTTCAGCAAAATCATGGGGAGCCATGCTAGTAGTACACATTTGGGTAGATTTGATGATGAAAGTGAGTAAATTGAGCTAAGTGCATCACAAGAACAAAATTGTGAACCTCCATTAAGCAAAGTGGGAGAGTGAGCATATGTGAGAGGAAGAAAGAACAAAGTTGTGGCCTAAGAAATAGGTGCAGAGTGTTGCAAGGGTAGTGTTGTGTTGAAAACAATAGAAAGACCTAAGCAGAGATAGCATAACACATAGAAAGCAACAAGAGGAGGACCGCCACAAGTGTTTAGAAAGAAAAGTGTAGAAATTGCATCTACAAATAGACATTAGACGTTATTTTACTTGTAATATTATATTCCTTTGTTTTCAGTTTGAAAATTGTATGAAAAAGTAGAACAGTGGTAGTGACAGGTTGGTGTCTGAACACTTAGGGGGTTGATACCTCTTGGAAAGTTGGTGCTTGTTGAAACTAAAGGGGTTGGTGCCTATTGGAAAGTTGGTGCTTGCTAAAACTAAGGGGGTTGGTGCCTCCAGTAAGTGGGTGCTCACAAAGAAACATATGTAAATAAGTTGGTGTTCAAATTACATCATAAACAAACAACAAATTGGTGGTTTTTTCCCTATTGGATTTCCACATGAAAAACACTGTGTCAAATGTATGATTTAGATGAGATTGTTGTTTGAGTCTACATATCTAAAAGTCATTAATTTAATTGTTCATGAATGAATTCTCTCATATAAGAAAGTACAATAAGAAAAGAAAATTAATAGTTTCTTAAATTATGATTCACCCCCCTCTCAACAATTCCTTATTCCAATAATCAGAACACCTTCTGTTAGAGGTATAAGCTATAAACAACCCACAAACAAGCCTCTTACCACACTTGTACTACGTCTTATACCTCAGCCCTCCTATGTAATCAACAATAGCCTTATGACCCATCTGTACATGTTATATTATGCCTGCAACTCATTTAAAACTCACAGCAAGCGTTGTGACCTTCCTTTATGAGAGAATACCCATACAAAAATACCCCAATACACCACCTAAACCACCCTTAATGGTAATGGAAACCTTCTATAGCTCCTCAACCCTGAGAAAGATGCATAAATTTCTCAATAATAGTCCCAAACCAATCCGTCTAGCCTCCTTCTTGAGCTCGGTTTCCTCAGATGTTTTTTCTATAAGAGAGATGCACATTTGGATGATAAAATAACATCACATTACCTTGTATTTATAGTATTTACAATGGCTCCACTAATTTTCCAATATAAATGTCTTTTGGACTTAACATGTCAAGTATCATGACTTGATTCTCCAAAAAATCCATTAACAACTTCGAAAAGTCATAACTCATCAAGGAAATTTGGGAATTTGACGATTCTCAAAGCGTTGGATTCTCCTCATTGTCCTACATCATTTCTATCCATCACATTTCCAAAATTACTCATAATTTTGGTAAAAACATCAATGGGTTCAAGACACCAACCTTGGGTTCCAATCCCACAAGTGACTTTTGTGGTGCTTCAACCTCCAAACCCTGAACCCTATGGCTCAGAGTATCTCCCAAGCTACTAAAAATTGAACACTC
Organism: Pinus taeda; assembly: GCA_000404065.3. NCBI lineage: Eukaryota > Viridiplantae > Streptophyta > Pinopsida > Pinales > Pinaceae > Pinus > Pinus taeda. Next base: position 11,058 of record APFE030484381.1, read on the forward strand.
ACTCTTAGAAAAAGAGGTACTTACAAAAACAAGAAGTGACTCATCATCATCATCACTTCTTGCAACACTCACCCCACTCTTATCCCTCACCACTGCAAGAATCCCTATAGTATGAACTATGCCTCTCTTGGAAGTGTCGCTATTACTAGAAGCATCTTGATTCTTCTTCTTTTCCTGTATCACTTTACAATCCTTCCATGATTCCTTATTTCCAGTTGTAGGAGAACTCTTTCTCCCCATTGACCACATGCTCTTCTTGGTCTGGAAAGTCTCCCTCTAAACCTATATACGCCCGCTAGAACTTGACTCGCTCTATACCTCTAGAATCTAGACCTTATTCTATGGAGCTTGTACCTGCCTCTATTAAGGCTACACCCGTATTTGCTTGTCTCAAACCTGCACCTGGTCCTACTCTTTCTTCTTACCATGATCCATAGGCTTTCCTATTAGCCTGTATAGACCATGCTATCTAGCTCCAAGCACAATACCTACAGAGCTAGAGCCTCTAGGTCTAATTCTTGCCTTCCCATCCTGGAACAAGAACTCAAACCCCTTCTTCTCGATCATTGAGATAGATATCATGCTATATCTGAGTCCTGATACAAACAATACATCCTGGACCTGCATCACCTATCCTATCTCGATCTTGAATGACACAACTCCCAATCCTCAAATCTCCTTCTAACTCTTGTCGCTCAACACCATGTTCAAATTTGAGTCCCATTCATCTAGAGTCTCAAAAATCTCTTGTGACCCTGTCATATGTTTCGATGCACCACTTTCCATGTACCATCTATCCTCCTCAATAATACCCTATGATAAATGAGAGTTCATAGCAAAGTCTTCCTCCTCCAACCTCCTTATGAGAGAATCTATCTCAGTAGAATTGGCAACAACAACGACCTGCTTCCCTTTTTTCTTATCACCAATTACCTTCTTCTTAATTGGACATCACGACAAAAAATGACCCATCATGCTACAGTTGAAACACTTGAATTTACTCAAGTCCTTCTTCTTTTTACCCTTCATTCATGCTGCAATTTCCATGTCATCATCTGAAGCCCTTTTCTTCAGATGAAGATCCTTGTCTCATAACTCTTCATGAATGAATTCATCCCACAATCTATTCTAGTATAGAAACTTCTCTCTAGCAACAATCCCTTTGATGAAGGGCTTCCATTCCTTAGTGAACCCTTTCAAAGAAATGCTCGCCATATCAGAATCTAAAATACTCACACCGATGGTAGTAATATCATCTTCAACTTGAGAAAATCTCGTCATATACAAAGTTACTCCTTCACCCTATAACATCTTGGTGGACTTCAACTTATCCTCCAATATCGGTACTTGATTCTCGTTATTATTCTGGAAAAAATTTTGAAGAGACATCCAAATCTCATGTGCAGTGTTCTTCCTAGACAAATGAAGTATTAGGGTATCCTTCACACAATTAAGTATGATCAATCTCGCCCTCGTATCCAAATCCTCATACACTTTCAGCTCCTTTGGGTCAGGTGGGTTCTTGATGGATTTCTCGATGAAATCCCAGATCTTGTTGACTTGGAAGACATTAGGGGAATTTTGAGGTCTAAAATGGGCCTCCTAAAAAAAATCTACAACCAAAATAAACTTTACAAGAACCAGCAGGATTCAAGATGATGATGTCAACCATGGGGGATTATTCACCATTTTTGGAGTAAAAAGTAAAAAGATAAAAAAATAATAAAACTACTTTTTCAATTCATATTTTCAACTTATCTCCCTAAGGATTTACTCAAATTTTGAGCAATAGTACTAGTTGGATGAAAAATTTAATTTCTCATCCAAGGAGTACCCATGTTTCATACTTTTGATGGACCTTACTAAATAATAAATGAGAAATGCATGAAAAAACATGATTGCAATCACGTTTTTCATGTAGCATGGTCCATTGAAAGTATGAAATATGGCTACTCCTTGGATGAGGAATCAAATTATTCATCCAATGTGTGTTTCCGCTCAAAATTTGAGTAAACCCATAAGGAGATAAGTTGAAAATACAGGTTGAAAAAAAAAAAGTTTTCTTTTTTTACCTCTAAAATTTGATGATGTAATCTAATATTATTTTATTATTTCCACTATTATTTTATAAATTTCTTAGGAGGCCTATTTTAGACCTCAAAACTCCCCTAATGCCAACTTTATCCTTTCCTTCCATGGACTATAGTTGGACAACCCCTCCAACATGTCCTCATACCAGAGACTAACCTACAACTTCGACATTGCAATGAGCCCTTCACCTACAATGTGACAAACTACCTCTTAAGTTGTACTTCATTGTGCACTATGATGATTCATTGTCTTCTAAATTTGCTCAAACTTTGCTCTAATACCATGTTGAATTTCCACGATCTTGCCTCTAAGATAGAATCTTAGAATTTGATGCTACCAAACCAAGAATCTTAACATAACTACTTTGCACAACGAAACAATATAAAGTAGTAAATCACACATGCAAAAGTATAGACAAATTTATACAAAATATTGTACAAATATGTACAACAACCCAATTTTTGTTATATTAAGCCAACTGAATAATACAATAGACTAGGGCTTCCACACAAGGGATACAAGATACAATGACAATATTTTTGCAGTATCTATGTCATATCTCATCCTGTCGGTCCTTTGCTTCAATTTTACTCTCTAGCTGCCCCTTAGTCCATCAAAGGACAACACTTAGAGTCTCCAAGAGGGCTTCCACCTATCATTGCTGCAAGTTTGTTATGCTACAATGAACATGGGTTGATCCAATATTCTCTTCTAGGCTATCCATTACCTGAGCTCCAATATTCAAATCTAGTAGCTTCTTTCATCCATCAAAGAGCTACACATTAGGCTCAATCCTTCACCCAACCTTCATCTGTCAAGCTCTCGTTATGACTGCTTGTCAAGGGCTACTTTGGGCCATCAACATGTTGGCCTCCACCAATCCAATTATTCCCAATAAAATCACTGTAGGATTTGCTCTTTGTTGAGGTCTCCAACCATCTAAGTCAACCTCAACACATGGATCCCACAGGCTACCACTTTTTCCACACTTGGACACCACCTAACTTAAGCACCAAACTCAACACAAACACATCATTAAAATACATACCTCATGTCATTAAAGGATGGTGTATTCATTGTAGACCTGGTACACCTTGTTAGGCTTGTTGGTAAGTTTCTATAACCACTTTCCTTCACTTCTAGGCCTCCTTCAAGGTTGTGATTCCTTCCAAATAAATCATACCACCTTTTGCTATAGATATGGGCTATAAACAACCCTCAAACAATCCTCATGCCACACCTGTACTAGGTCTTATGCCTCAACCCTCATGTGCAATCAACAATAGCATTACAACCCACTTGTACATGTTATATTATGTATGTGACTCATCTAAAAGTCACAGCAAGGGATGTGTCCTTCCTTCAGGAGGGAATACCCATACAAAACTACCACAATACACCACCTAAACCACCCTTATTGATAGCTACAACCTTCTAAAGCTCCTCAGCTCTGTGAGAGACACATAAATCACTCAAGAATAATCACAAACTTGTCCATCTAACCTCCTTCTTGAGCTTGGTTTCCTCATATGTATTTTCTATGAGAGATATGCACATTTGGATGCTAAAATAACATCACATCACCTTGTATTTATAGGATTTACAAGGGATCCACGAATTTTCCAATAGACTTGTCTTTTGGACTTAACATGTCAAGCGTACATGACTTGATTGTCTAAAAAATCCATTGACAACTTTAAAAATTCATCACTCATCAACGACATCTCGGAATTCGATAATTCTTGAAGTGTTGGATTCTCCTCACTATCCTCTATCATCTCCATCCATCACATGTCCAAAATGCCTCATGGTTTTTTCCCAAACATCGATGGGTTCAAAACACCAACCTTGGGTTCCAAGCCCACAAGTGATTCTTGTGGTGCTCCAACCTCCAGACCCTGAACCCTAGGGTTTAGAGTACCTCCCAAGCTACTCAAAAATAAGCACATACCTGATTTTAAAATCTTCCTTTATTTAGTTTATTCATCCATAATTGTTCTTATTGGCACGACTGTCTGCATTGGAATCGTTTACCAATTTTTCATTGCAGGTGAGGGTTTCCTCCTATCCACTGTGTGAAGAATTAAAGGCATACATTTCCCTTTTCCATTTTTGCAATCTTTATTAACTATATACTAATTTATTTCTTTCTCTTCTGCAACAATAGTCTAACCAGGTGAAAACAATTGACAAAGAGGACATTGGAGCTCATCAATAGGACATTTTCTTTTGATTAGGGGTTTAGGGTTCGTCTACAAGAACTTCCTCACCCATTGGGATAGGTAATGGTTGTTATGTATTGAGGCGTATTTTCCCCTTTCTCATCCTTACTTTGCAGATCATAATTTGATGCCATTAGTTGATTTACCTTGCTTTGTCACATGACAGGTGGAATTCAACATGCAATTATAATGGCCTCGGCTCATGTAAGATTTTATTTTACCTTTCTAGCTAAATAAACAAGTATAAACTATGCTTAATTGAATGCCCTAAATCAAGCTTATCATATTCTTCTTTACGGTTTCTCTGCAACCGTTTCTTTTTCTTCTGGTTAAGTTCCTCCTTAAACTAAGCCTCAAAATTTACTTGTCTTCTAGCCTTGGGATAATGATTAAGCTGAGAATGTATTAGGTGGAATTTCTCAACCTTTGTCACATTTTTTACCTTATCACTTTGTATTAGTCGCTAACTTTCCTCTAATGGAAATTTTCAACCAGGTTTGGTTCTATCACCTTCCGATTAGGAATCATTGAACTTACGCCTTTCTCATTCATCCATAGTTTATAGGTTCTGATAGTAATAATCCCATTTATTTTGTATTTCTCAGGTTCTTGAATGTGTTCGAGATATTTTCATGGATTAGCCCATAGTTGAAAATTTTCCTTTTTGTTATCTTCATAGAGGGTTTTTAGGGCACAACATTGCAGCCTTTTTGTAAATTAAAGGAAAGAAAAGTATTTATTATTTTATTCAATGGGTGTAAAAACCTTAGGGTTGCATCAAGGGTTTGATTATTTAACTAGTTTTCTTGTTGAACTTGTTATGACCCTTGGCCCGGAGCAAATTGGAGTTACATGCACTCTATATATATATATATAATATTTGATACTTTCTCTATGTGGATAATTGTACTTTGCATGTAGCAATGGTTTAACCCTGTAAGTTAACTATTATCTTCTTGGTTGATTTGCTTCTCGAAGAAATTGTATAAATAGTTGTGAACATACTCCTTTAGTCTTTCGACCGTCGGGTATTTCTCCTTGGTTTAACAATTTAATTAGAGAACCATCCACTGTTCAATGGTATTCCTACAATGGTACTCTGTTAGTAAATGTGTGTTTTGAGGGTTTCACTCATAAAGTTTTTCCTTTATGTTATGAACTTTTTAAAGACTTGTGACTACCATGCTCAGCGTGTATAGTTGTTCATTTTGTCATAGTTATTTTAAATAATTCCTTTCTAAAATTTGTATTATAACTTATATCTTTGTTTTTCAAATTAGTTCTCATGAACTGTCTTATGAATGATTAGGATATAATGCATATAGTTGTCAGTTTACTCCAGGGGTTTCAATTATAAGTTACACTTGTGTTGTTTTTATTCATTTTTAAAATAATCTGGGTGATTATAGACTGCTAAAGTCATTTATGTTATTATTGTTCACAATTGATCTGGAATTTTCCTTGAGCAGGACATATCCCTAGGACTTACTCATGTATTCCAGTCCTCTTCTAGTCTAAAGCCAAGATTATTTCTAGGCTACTGTTAAATCAGTTTGGCTTGAAACTAACACACTTCACCAGTCATCCTCTTTTTTTCAATACAGGAAATTTACCAACTTCCATACACAGAAATAAACAACACATATTATCATATTAAATATTACTCACATAAATGAGACATAAAATAATTCATCATAGGTATTACCTAAAATACTTATCTTTGTTTAATTGTATGGTCTAACCATAAAATGGCCACGAAAGGGAGTGGTCCACCCAACCAATGGAAATTACATCCAATTCTCCCCCCGAGCCAGTTTCTTCCTAGAAATATTTCTTGAGAGTGACCTAACAAGGTTTGGTCAAGGCATCAATATATACAAGTCTAGCCAAAGAACTCACAGACTCACAAGTTTGTCTTAGAGTTTCCACTAGCCACCAACCAACTCAAGAATACCCTTTCTAGCAGTGTCCTGCAAACCTTCAACAATTTCCTATATCAAGTTCCAAAACTTAAAGCTTCAACTCGTCTCTTGTACCTCCTCCAACCAGGTACCAAGTCTCCAAGGTTGCCTCAAGTTTTCTTCCCTTGCACTCTTGGCTCCCTTGTCCAAACTGAGATTATTTATCTCTAGGGAGAGGAATAATTGTCTTCTATTTGTCTAGTAAATGAAACCCCCTTTTAGAAATTTTTGTTGTAATTTTATGGCTAACCCTAGTTTGTATTATATATTAAAATAAATAAAATAAAATTTATATTTACCATCCATTCTAGGCCTTTACTTGGCCCATAATTATCCCATTTCATTTGTAGTAAAACAACACAATTATTGCTTTATTGAGGCGTTTTACATCTCCCCCCCCGTGTGAAACATCATCCTCAGTGTTTCTTAGCCTTTGAAAAAGGTTATAATATGCATCACGCATATAATATTTATCTTCCCATGTAGCCTCTCCCAATTGGAGTGCTTCCACTACACTTAACCTAGGCAACCACTTGCTTCTATAGCATAATTTCTCTCTGATTGAGAATGCGCAGAGGTTCGACCAGGATTACTCTTTTTGGTTTGATTTACATCCACAATCATTATGGTCATTAGTTTCATCAATAATAGATATATATATATATATATATATATATATTATATATATATATTATATATTAGATATGTACACACACACACACACACACACACACACATATATAGATATATATAGTTTCAATTTTCACTACAAACATCATTGATTGTTATTTATATACCCAACAAGGGTCATCAACATGCATCACAATCCAACAAGGATCAATAACCCACACTCAATAGGAGTTAGTAACATCATTATACACTCATGTTACATTCGACTGAATCAACAAAGTCTTTCAAATAATCAAAGTCCTAGCTAATCTAATCTAACTAACAATAAAATGAATGAACAACAGCTTTATTTGAAAGAGAACCATATATGTCAACTATGCAATGAAACATTTCAGAGATCTGAACACATAACCAACTTCTGCAAATGGAAACACTACACTAAGGATTGCATGGTAAAGCAAACTAGTATTTTTGTTGGGACTGCATGGTTACTTCAATTCCAGCCCCTGATCCAATAAGGAAGAGGTGAAACCGAAAGTGTTGTTGACCCTTTTCTGGAGATTTTTTCCTTGTTATTATCCTACCAATCTATTCTAAACATCTGAAGCAATTCTATTCATAAACAGTGACCTAGTTGAAAAACACAACTAAATCTACCTAACATAAATACGTTTCAAATGCAATAAAAGGAAAACAACGATGCATAAAGGAAAGATAACAGTACAAAAAGGAGGCCCTAGGCTCTCAGGTTGGGCCCAACCCTGAGAGCTACGGTTCCTATAGAAAACTTAGAGTTGATATAAAATCGGACTGCTTCTCATTATCAAAAAATAATCATAAGTCAAGAGTTATGCCAAAATGGCTACAAGAGAACAAGCTAAAGCTGGCAACACTGTAGTGCAAAATATGCAATGGTTTCAAAAGTACCTTACGAAGGTTGAGGCCTTAACATTTATACACCACGAGGCCCCTAGCTGGCCTCCTAAATCTATGGGACTTGGCTACCCAAACTCTGAGTAGACAGTCCCTTTTCTAAAATCTGTTTGGCTGCCTTCAAGATCCGTTTTTGGTGGCCTTTGGAGCTCGGAGTTGGGGGTGAAGATCCCGAGGAAGGGTTATTTAATGTCATAGACAACCCTCCCACGAATCCTCACCTCAAGCGTGGCTGTCTTCTCGCCCATGATTTCTCGGTTTTGCTCCAACATGTGTCAAAAAGCCTGAAATAAGCATGTGTTAGCCACCTAGGAAGAGTGACTACCCTTATTCATACAAATGACATAAACATACTAAAAAATAATGCATAAGCTATGAAAAATGAAGGATTGAACAAGGATTGAACAAGGATAATTAGGCCAAATGAGCCCAATAAGTTACCCAATTTGGGGCTCATCATCACCCCCTGCTAAAAGGGTTGCTCATCCTTTGAGCAACTAGTCCAGCTCCTTGTCCTTAATTGCTTTGATCGCCTCCCTCACATCCCAGGCTTCTGAAGTAGTATCCTCTCCACTGTCATGGAATCTGGCCTTCCTTTCCACCTCTTCCCACTGCTTATGCTCTTCTTCTTCTGCGCCTCCTTCTAACAATCCCAAAAGCAAAGGTGGACTTAACTTTAGGCCTATCCAACTGGCCTCGAGGTTCTGCATAGACTTTTTGTAGAGAGGCACTCGTGCCAAGGCCTCCCTCATTCTAGTTGGAGTGTGATATTCCCTGATTTTGAGGTTGTGGGGCAATGTGTTCCACCTACGGGTGCAAAAATAAACACAATTGTCCCCCAATAATCGCTCCATATCCTCAAAGTGCACTATGGCCTGAGCCTATCGATCCATATACTCTAATAGAGCTTGAGAGTTGGTTGCTAGGTGTTGGTGGGCGAATATCAATGCTGTGGGGTCCCCTGGCTCTACTCTAATCAGCAGTGGTTCGTGTAGTTCTTGGTCCATGACATTTCTGACCTCTGCCGCTCTCGTTTCTTCGTGGTTTAACCATGAGGTCATTGCCATCAGCTGCATGTCCCCTACTGCTGTGTTGGGGTCCCGCGAGGTTATGTTTGGAAGGGCCAAATTATGAAGGTAGAACTCTGATAACTTGGCCTTATCTTCCGATGAACTGTTGTTACATAAATCCATGAACTGCTGGGGGTTTTGGATTTGGGAGATACCCCTCTGTTCCAACGTGTTGATTTTGAATTGCAGCCACTGATCCCTGAGGTATAGGCCATAGGATTTGGCCGACTACTTACATTGTAGAGCTTCCATTTCCCAACTAGCCATGCAGGCCAGTTGTGCCTCCTTTTCTTGCATCTGCTATTTTAGAGATTGTATCTCTAGGCCTGCTTGCAATTCCCTTTCCTGTAGTTGCCAGTTTAGTTCCTCAAGATCAACTTGCATTCCTCCTTTTCCCTAAGGCTCTTCTGTGGTGTCCTTGGCTGTTGTGTCCTCTTCTTTCCCCTGTACTTGTAACTGTAGCTGCTGTCTAAGCAGCGCATTCTCTTCTCGTAACTTGGCTTGTTGGGAGCTTTCCACATGCTTTAATCTTACCAAATCTCTTTGGGTCTCCTTGAGCTTTTCCTCTAGAGGCCCTATATCTGCTACCCCCTTGGATTTAGCGATCTTCATCCAAGTGTGGGTTCGTACTCTTTCTTCCTCTAGTGCTAGAAATAGTGGCACTGTGAATTTTTGAAGAATGATTTTTCCGGCCTCTAAGAAGTTATAATAAGAGCCCAGGCTGGGCTAGGGGCTTGGTTCCATGATGGTATCAGCCTTCTCCTCCTCCTGTGATGACGTGGCTACTCTTTCCTCCATCTGCTCAGTCTCTTTCAGCCTAGCCAAAGTTTCTAGTAGAGCAGCCTTGGCATCCTATGGAAAGGCCTCCGAGTTTAATTTCTCCATCCTTTCCTTCCATGAGGATGTCTTCGGGCTTCCCCGCTCATAAGTGATGGATGCCTTGGAGGGGGACCTCTCCTTTGATGTGGTAGGAGTATCCACAATTCTGATTGGCTCTTTTGATGGAGGCTGGGGTATGCCAGTCTTAATCCTCACACTCCTTCTTTCTTTAAATACAGAGGAGTCTCCCTCTTTCACTTTTCCTTCTGCTTGGGAGATTTTCTTAGGGTAGCCAGCATATCTGCTGCCTCCCTAGCTAAAATCTCAGCCAATTTCTCCTTCTGTTTCCCTTTCTTCAGACTTCCTGTAGAAAGTCCTGTAGTGGCTAGTTTCTGGCTTCCTGTAGAAGCAGTTTTTATACTTCCTGTAGAACTAGATGGCACTGTTTTATCCTGCTTAGCTGAGGGTTATTTTTCCTTTAGCTTGGCTGAGGCTACCTTAGGGGTGCCTTCACTGGCTTGGACATTCTCAGTCCTTTCTGCCTTGCTCTGTAGCCTTTTCTCCCTGGGTGTTTGTGTTACTTTACCACCCATTGTTTTGGCCTTAGCAGCTTGGCCTTTTTCTTGTGTTTCTTTCTGTTCTTTCTTTGGTGGTTTGCCTGGGGCTTCCTAAGCTTTAGCTTTCTTCTCTGCCTCAGGGTGCTCCTTCTCCTCGCTGCTGGAGGAAGTGAGCTCCTTGGCCAAAATTCGAATGTCATCATCCTTAGACATATTCCGAAAAATTTCCCAGGAGAGAGGGACAGTGTAAGTATGTAGTGCATCTTCCACGAGGAGCTTGATAAGCCCATGATGGGCCAGCTGGTCTGGTGTCCCCTCCCTCAGCTTTGTGGCACACTCAATCATGGATTGCAGGAGGAAGTAGGGAGTTCTCAATTTTTGTTCTGAGGGTAGGTCCATTTGGTGCCTGAGTTATGTTAGCAACTGGAAATGATAACCATATATGATGCTGAATCGCTCCTCACACGTAATATACTTCATAATTTGGAGGCTGTCTTTGTTCCAGAATGGTTGTAGGCTGGTTCTTCGGACCCCATTCTTGTCCTTTGAAAATTGTTCCTTTGGTAAGAAGAACTCATTTTTAGCCTTTTGACCCAATTTTCTCTCCTCCTTATCCCAGGTTACCCCCATCGGTAGATCAGTGATTCTGCAAATGAGCTGCGGGGTGAGTCTGAGGGTCAATCCTCTGAAGTTGACAGTGGCTAGTGTCTTCGATTTCGACTTCAGGGACCTTAGGAATTCTTCTGTAATTTCATCATCGTGACCTTGAAGCTTATCATAGAATGTCATCCAGTGTGCACAGGAAAATAAGTCCACCACCTCAGGGGTTTCCCGTAGTTTCTTGGAGTCCGAGGGTTATTTTCTGATAAACCTGCCCGAAATGGTGAAAAAGACTCTGTTTTTTCTTGCGCTCTGATCAGAAAGGGAAATCTACGTGTGTTTCCTTCTCAGACCGTTGAAAACGGTATCTGCAGGCCTCTTCGTATCAATTCCCCTGTTTTGAAACGAGAAGGAGGACTCGGGATTTCTCTAAACAGAGCACAGAGCTACGTCTCCAACATACACTCAATCATATAAAATTCATAGTTTTTCCACCGGTTAGCCTTGATAGTGTCTCAATTTTCTACAGGAGGGATTTAACTCAGGACTCGTGGAGAAAATCTTGGATGCAAACCACGAAGACAATTTCATGCAACGATAAGGAAACGACTTTTGGATTCACAGACAGACTTGCATTTACATTTTCTCTACCCCCCCAGCACGTCAAATTCACCACCTTTTGAACTATTTTGCATGGGAAAGGTATGTTCGGGCCTACCTCACTGATAATTGCCACCCTCGATGTGAACAGTTGAAGCTCCTTCGAATGCTGGGTTTCCTGTAGCGCACCTTCCTGTAGACAGCTTTCCTGGCTTCTGGAGGACGTTACGGTGGTTCTAGACGAGTCTGAGTTGCGGAAGGACATTGGAACAAACCGAGAAGCTCGGGCTAACAACTTGCAGAGGAGGAGGACGCATACTCGGCTGCAAAACAGTTGCAAGTGCGAATGACAACAGTTTATCATGGGTTATTCGGCCGGCTAATTTTGAATTCCTGCAGAATTCATGGCGCGGGTGTGAGATGTCCCGGCCGATCCGTTGGCTGACATCACAACCATCATTCCTCGGCGTGTCTCTAACTACCGAATCCTTCCCTCTGCATTCACCACTGCCATATCTGTCATACTATCGATTCTCCCCGACTGGACACTTCCCATGTGTCAACTGCCCGTCTTTTCGGCATAGTCAAGCCCATTTGGATCCTATGAGGCCGTTTGACTGTTGTGGGTGGCCAGTTGAATGGCCACCAACTTGTTCAATCCGCCCATTCTCATAGTCATGCAATTTTAGAGTATAGTTCATGTAATTTGATGAAATAAGGTTAGGCACTTTCCTGTGCGGCCGTGGACGTTGTTGTTTTTCAGGTTTCGGGACGAGGAATGCTGGATCTTCTTGCTACTTCTTCGTGCATGGGTGCTGGAGCTCCTCTTCCATTGGTTGATGCTGGTTCCAAGACCTTGAGACCCTACTTTCTCTTGGTGAATGCTGCATGCATCGGCTTCGTTTGATGTGAGCTGTTGGTGTCTCCATGGTATGTGCTCTAGCCGGATCAGCTGCTACAGGATTCCTGTAGGACATCCTGTAGCCATTTCTCCTCCTAGGGTGCATGCTGAAATAAATGAAGTCACATTCATAGATGAAGGGTCTTGGGGGTGCCTTGACAGGTAAAGTGTGCGAGCCTCTACATGCTTTATTTTCCATTTGAAAAAACAAATTTTTATCTGAGAAAACAGGGTTCTGGTATGACTGTGCAGGTATATTCGACCAAATGGTGGAAATGGTGGTGGAAGGAGATGAAACAAGTGGAGGATGGAAGAAAAGAGTGGTTGCATGCCTCCTCAACAGACTTCGAGCTTCAAATCCTTGTCCAGGATCGATTCTGGCCCGCCCAAAGGCTCTACAGGATGTTTCCTGTAGAAATACAGAACTTCCTATAGAAAGTCCTGTAGCTTCCTGTAGAAGGTTGAACCATGACCAGATTGTGTCCGAACCCTGGAAAAAATGAGTGTCCATGGAGGGAGTGTATGTGTGGATGCCTGGTAACTTGGTAGCGACCCTTTTTCTTGTGTTGGGAGGCCTCCTTTCTGCATTGCGTTCCTGCAACTTGCAACAATTTCCAGAGATTAGATTTGTTTTTTTTTCTCTGTTTCTTCCTTCTTTTTTCTTTTTCTTTTTCTCTCTCTCTTTTTTTTTTAAAGAGACGGCAGGGATGCCTCAATGAGGTTTTCACCCCTACTATCTGCCTTGGGCGCCTCAGAGAGCTTTTCACCCAAGGGTCTTTTTATTCAAATTCTTTATTTTCAAAGAGACAACAGGGGTGCCTCAATGAGGTTTTCACCCCTACCATCTTCCTTGGGCACCTCAGGGAGGTTTTCACCCAAGAATCTTTTTTATTGTATTTTTTTTTTTTGATATGATGATGCTCAGGGTGTGGCCAAAATAGAGGCAGAACCCTTCTCTATTACTAGCATTGATTTTTCCACAGTTTCGATGAACTCTTGCCTCGAAAGAGGTTTCTAATAGATCTTTAATCGATGCCCATTGACGAGCATGGGGATGGCTTCTTCATCAATGGTCCGGATAAGGAAAAAACCATTTTCATTTCACTTCTCCAATGCATATGGTCCTAGACATCTTGTCCTCAGCTTCCCTTTGAAATCCTTATGTCTGGAATCATACAGCAGTGCCCAATCTCCCGACTGGAACTGTTTTTCATTAAGGTGTCGGTCATGCCATATCTTCCTCTGAAGTTGAACCACTTCTGAGTGGAGGAGGGTCTGCATTCGGTGTTCATCTAACCCATTCAACTGCAATAACCTTTCTTGTTGAGCATGGCTGAGATCTAGGTCCAGCTGAGCTGCCATCCTCAATGTGTTGTACTCGAACTCGATTGACAGTAAATCTCTCTTCCCATAGACCAGCTCATAAGGTGTGAAACTGGTTGTGGTCTTCCAAGTGGTGTTGTAGGCCCAAGTGGCTTCAACCAGGCGATCTGCCGAATCCTTTCTGCTTCTGCTCACCACCTTAGTCAAAATCCCTTCTAATGCTCTATTGGTGACTTCCACCTACCCATTTGCTTGAGGATGATATGGGGTGGAGGTCCTATGCTTGATCTTGTGATGAGCGAACAAGTCTTCAATTAAGTTGGAGGTGAACTAGCTTCCTTGATCTGTGACTAACTCTCTTGGGTAGCCAAATTTGTAGAAGATGTTTTCTCTTAAAAACTCAACCACCTTTTCTTCTGTCACTACTTTGATTGCCTTGGTTTCTACCCACTTTGTCAGATAGTCCGTGCACACAATGATGTAAGACCTTTTCTTTGAAGGAGGGTTAATAGGACCCACAAAATCCATACCCCACTTCTCAAATAGCTCAAGAGTCACTTGAGGTTGGAGAGGCATTTCGTCCCTTGGAGTCGGTTTCCCCATCCTCTGGCATCGGTCACATTGGCTGATATATCTTCTGACATCTTGATGAAGAGTGAGCCAATAGTAGCCTACCTGTAGAATTTTGAAGGCAGTCCTCTTGGCTGCAAAATGTCCTCCACGGGGCCCATCGTGACAAGTTAGGAGGATGTCAAAGACTTCCACCTCCCTAACACAACGCCTTAAGATCTAATCGGGGCCAAGTTTGAACAGGTTTCCCCCAATCCAAGTGAATGAGGCACTCTTCCTCACAATTCTACTCTTCTCCTTTGAGGATAGATGCGGAGGGAACTGTGCTGAGACCAATTAGTTTTCTATATCAGCAAACCACAGAGAGAGTACTGAGATAGCAAACAGATGTTCATCAGGCATCTGGTCATCCACTATTCCTTGTTCACCTGCAGGCAAATCCAATCTAGACAAGAAGTCAGCAACAACATTTTCTTTACCTGGTTTGTCAACGATAGTCAAATCAAAATACTGCAACAAAAGTAACCATCTAATAATACGAGCATTCACATCAGGCTTATTCATTAAATATCTAATTGCAGCATGGTCAATATGTACAAATGTTTCATAGCCAGTGATGTAGTGTCGGAACTTGTTCAGGGAATGGAGCACGGCCAGGAACTCCTTCTCAGTTACAGTATAATTCATTTCTGCCTTGGATAAGTTTTTGCTGACAAAGTATATGGCATATGGAAGTTTTTCCTCAACTTGTCCTAAGGCTTCCCTATGGCTTTGTTCGAGGCATCAGTGTGGATGTGGAAAAGTAGGGCCTAGTTTGAGCCTCTCAAAATTGGGGCAGATACTAACTTATTCTTCAGTTCATTCAGAGCCCTATGACAGTCGTCAGTCCATTTAAACTCAACATCCTTTCCTAAGAGGCCAAAAAATGGTGAGGCTAACTTATTGAAGTCTTTAATGAATCTTCTATAATATCCCGCTAAGCCTATGAAACTCCGAACATCTCTTACCTTCTGAGGAGGTGGAACCTTTTTTATGATAGCAATTTTATTAGGATCCACCTGTAATCCTTGGTGAGAAATCGTGTGACCTAACATGGTCCCTTCAGTCATCAGGAATTCACATTTTTTAGGGCTGAGGGACAGGTTCATCTCAATTCACTTGCTTAAAACTTTTCCCAGGTTGGACAAGGCTTCTTGGAAGCTAGACCCGTAAGGAGTAAAGTCATCCATATAGATTTCCACCGAATCATGAATCAACTCGGCAAAGATGCTCAGTACAGCTCTCTAGAAAGTGGCAGGGGCATTGCATAGCCCGAAGGGAAGGACTCGGTAGGCAAAGGTACCCCATGGACAAGTGAAGGTGGTCTTATCTTGGTCCTCCAGGCTGATTTGGTTCTGATTATGCCTACTGAACCCATCTAGGAAAGAGAAAAACTTCTTTCCTGCCATTCCATCCAACACTTGATCAATGAAAGGCAAAGGGAAGTGGTCTTTCTTGGTGGCTTTTTTCAGTTCTCTGTAGTCCACACACATTCTCCACTCCCCATTTTTCTTGGGTACCAACACCAGAGGGGAAACCCATTCGCTGTCCAAGATGGGGTAGATGAATCCTGCATCCAACAATTTTTGTACTTCTTCTTTAACAATGTCCTTAAGGGCTGGATTCATTCTCCTCTGAGGTTGCCTGACTGGTTTACAGTCCTCCTCAATGTAAATATGATGGGTATAGACCAAGGGATGGATTCCTTTCATTTCCTTGTAGCTCCAGGAAAAAGCCTCCGAATGGCGGGTCAAGAGGCTACATAGCTCCTTTTCCTGAGAGGGGGAGAGAGAGGAGCTGATATTTAAAGTTCTTTCAGGGACAAGCTCCACATTCTTAACTCTAGGAGTGGTTGGATCAGTCACACATAGGTCCACTAAGGCACTGGCTTGGGTATCTTCCACCAACTCTTCCAAGGATAGTGCACCGGGGGGAGGATTTTGGATTAAGTTCTCAATCAAATCGTCCTCGGTTTGAGGACCTCCCTTGGTGGTCTCCATTGTGCATAATGGTGTAGAGTAGACCTCATCCTCTTCTCCTTCTTTCAACCAGAGGGGTAAGTCATGTTCTAGCAGAGGTTGGGTAGGAGGGTATAGGACCAGCTGTTTGGACATAGGCCCATTTTTTATGGTCATGCTCCCTGCTCGAAAGCTGATGTAAGCATCCGCAGTAGATAGCCAAGGCCTTCCCAAAATGAGGGGATATCCAGTGAGTTTTACCTTTGGCTTAAGGACCAAGAAGTCCACAGGGTACTCCTAGGAGTCAACAAAGACTAAGACATCTTCCACAACCCCCTCGGGAGTCACGGTGGAACGGTCTGCCAATTGCAACACTGTCGAGGTCTTCCTTAAGGAACTCTGAAGGTTGAGCTTAAGCATGGTGTCCCTGGTCATCACATTAATGGCAGCCCCTAGATCAATCAAGGTGTGGGGTATGATGGTGCCATTGGTGTGGACATCAACTACACGACTCCCAGGGTCCAAATACTTTGGACATATTACTTGGCCTAAGATAAGAATAGACAGTTGTCCTATGACATTGATAGTTGAGGCATCTCTCTTTTGCTTGCCTGGGTGCCTGAAACACTTCTCCTTAATCAATTTTTTGTATATTGGTGCATCTTTTATGGCCTAGAGAAGTGGTATTTTCACACACAATTGCTTGAGTTCTCCTAGAAGCTCAATCTCTTCTGGGTTGGGTTGTGTGGTTACTGTGAGTCGCTCAGGAAAGGGTGGAATGGCTTGGGGTTCACTTTCCTGTTTCTTTTCCTCCTTCTCTAGGGGAGGAGGTTGGCACTCTAGAAGGACCTTCCCATATCACAGGTTGATCTCTTGGATCTCCACAACATAGGTAGGGCATGTTGTCTCCCTAGTATATACCTGTTGGGCCTATCCGTTGTTGGGGTTCGGGTTCGGTTGAGCAGGCATCTGGGGTTGTCTTGGAGGAGCAGGAGGTAATGGTTGTGGTTGAGCCGGTGGTGGAGGAAAAATGGCAGGAGGAGTGTTTTATTGAGGCCTCCACCCCGGTTGAGGTGCATTCCACTGAGGTTGTGGCTGGGCATGAGAGTGAAACGAATAAGGGGGAGGTTGAGTATGGTATGGAGATGGATAAGACCACGGAGGAGGTGCGGACCAGGAAGGATGAGAAGGGGGGCCCCAAGAAGGTATATGAGTGGATTGGTTGGGGGTATAATAAGCTTGGGATGTCCCTTGCATCCCCTGCTGGTAAGGTCTGGGTCCATGTGACCTCCTTTGGTTGAGGAAGCAGAGAGGTTCAGTTGCCGCCTCAGTCCCTAGGTACATGCTTTAAATCTAGGCAAGGTAGGGCATTGGTTGGTGGGGTGGTCTTCCTCACAAATGAAACATACCTCTACTAAGTGCAATCGGAAATTCATTCTTAGGATGCCTCGTCGTGCACCTGGGACAAAAATGGCAAAACCTCTCAGCTTCCTCTTTCTTTGCTGATTCCAGAAGGTATCCAAGTTGCATGAACAATAGTCTGTCTCATCTCACTCTTGCAGTTTACATATGGTTTAGCAAACTCATGCTTGGAGAAGGTGGTACTTACTGAAACGATGATTCCCCCTACCTCTCTTCCGGGCCGCCCTAGAATGGTTTCTAAACACGGTCTTTATGTCCTCATAAGGTAGTTTGTAAATGTCACCTCCAGCCAGCATGTTAAGGGTGTCCAGAAGGTCTTCAGGGACCCCTCGGAGTAGAACCAGCTTCAGAGATTCCAGGTCAAGTGTGCACCTGGCCCGTTTATAACTAAGTTGGAACCTTTGCTCGTAATCTTCTAAAGACTCGTCGCTTCCCATAGTCATCCGAAATATTTCTCCCTTAGTTTCCTTGGACCTATAGTAGTCTCGGTATTTGGCATTGAAAGTTTGCTGCATCTGAGCCCAAGTGGTGATACTATTTCTAGGTAACCCCATGAACCAGTGTAATGCTGCATCCTTGAGGGTAGAGGGAAAGAGTTTCAACTTTTGCTCGTCCTCAGCATAGTCGTAAGTTCAACAAAGGACAACAAAATCAAACAGGAAGGTATCAGGGCCTTCAGTAGTTAATCCATGGAAGTGAGGTAAAGAAGAGGGACTTATGTTTTTCATTTTCATGTCTCCATTGGTCTCTCAGATAGGAAAAGCACCTTCTTTTCTCTCATCTTCTCTTCTACCGTTTCGGTTGTAAGCCATGGCTTCATATGTAGTTTTCTCTAACTCTTCTTCTGTTATAGGATCTTCGTATATCTTAGGAGGTTCACCTATAGGTTCTTCTGGCTCACTATCACCAGAGAAGAGAGAAGGTTGACTCAGTGATGTGGTGGGGATGTTGGGTAAGAATTTGTCGGTTTTATCTCTATTCCTACGAGGCATGAAATGGAAAGACTATTGATTGCTTTGTTTTTTTCTTCTGGTACTTGCAAAACTAAAATAGATTGAACTGCAACTAACTATCTTGCTAAAATGAAAATGCGGAATTGAAATGAAAGCAGGAAATGACTAATCTACTTTGCAGAATTGAAATTGCGGAATTGAGATGCTAAGCTACGCTTGTAGAGTTGAAATTGCGAAATTGAAATGCTAAGCTATTCTTGCAGAATTGAAATTGCGGAATTGAAATGCTAAACTACGCTTGCAGAATTGAAATGCTAATCTATGAAAGCAGGAAATGTCTACTCTATTTTTGCGAAAATGAAATTGCAGAATGGAAATGAAATAAACTACTTAGCAGAAGGTTGTAGGAGAGAATAGAAGAAAAGCAACAATCACCAATACTCTGACGCTTCCCCGGAAACGGCGCCAAAAAGATGGTGGGCTCCAGTATTGTAGCAATAATGCTGAAACTCCTGGGACTTCCTTCTTTACTTTTATCAACCCGGTAGTTCGAAACAAACTTGGAAGCGACGGTGCTGTATGCACAAGTACTAGCTCTTGTCGCAGCTGTCACTTGGTCAGCTGGCAGAATTCTGCTAGGAGCTTAAGCATTCTGCCAGCTAGTCCTACTGATCCAAAGGAGAGAATGCAAACTGCTGAAAGAGATTCCATTACTTCTATGAAGGTAAAATACATGTGTCTAGACTACGCTGGCATTGAAATTGTGGAATTGAAATGCTGAACTACGCTTGTAGAACTGAAATGCTAATCTATGAAAGCAGGAAACGTCTACTCTACTTTTGCGAAAATGAAATTGCAGAATGGAAATGAAATAAACTACTTAGCAGAAGGTTGTAGGAGAGAATAGAAGAAAAGAAACAATCACCAATACTCTGATGCTTCCCCGGCAATGGCACCAAAAAGATGGTGGGCTCCAATATTGCAGCAATAATGTTGCAACTCCTGGGACTTCCTTCTTTACTTTTATCAAGCTTGTAGTTCGTAACAAACATGGAAGCGACGGTGCTGTATGCAAAAGTACTAGCTCTTGTCACAGCTGTCACTTGGTCAACTGGCACAAGTCTGCTAGGAGCTTAAGCCAACTTCTATGAGCTCTTAGAAGAAGCTTTTAAATTGATGGATGAAATCTAACTCGAAGGAAGCTAATCTATTTGCGAAAAGAGATTGACAAACTGAAGGAAAGCGCAAACCCTAGCAAACCCTAATTCTGCCAGCTAGTCCTACTGATGCAAAGGAGAGAATGCAAAACTGCTGAAAGAGATGTCATTACTTCTATGAAGGTAAAATACATGTGTCTAGACTACCTCTATTTGAAGAAAACATCTTTTTGTATTTTTGAGTAAGTCGTCAGTTTCATCATGCATATGCTTTCACTATTCTTTGACTGTGCAGGGGTGGATCAAGGAGGAGAAATGCTTGGAAGAGGTTGGGAAGGTTTAAAGAGGGTATAAGGAGTCCCTAACACCCTTCCAGAGAGTTTCACAAAGTTTGGCTATCAAGAAACCTCATTTGTGAGCTTCTATAGGAAGTCTGCAGGGGTTCTACAGGATGTTCAGGAATTTCTACAGGATGTTCAAAAATTTCTACAGGATGTTTAAAAATTGGATTTTAGAGGATGGGTGAGTGAGGGAAGATGCATGAATGGATGTGGAGGTAGGATAGGGGCCTAGAGTGGCCTAGGGACTGGTGGATGGAGTGGTGAGAAGGTGTAGAAGGCTGACTTGGCTCAAAGAATGCTGAAACAATGATTGCACAAAAAGGCAAGGTTATGTGGGAAAAAGGACAGATGTGAGATGAGGAACCTAGCTAGGAGATGGAACAGATGGCTCTAATGAAGCTTAGGTGGATGAAAGAGTGGTAGATATGCTCTGCACAGTGTACATTCAACTGAATCAACAAAGTCTTGCAGATAATCAAAGTCCTAGCTAATCTAATCTAACTAACAATAAAATGAATGAATAACAGCTTTATTTGAAAGAGAACCATATATATCAACTATGCAATTTAACATTTCAGAGATGTGAACACATAACCAACTTCTGCAAATGGAAACAGTACACTAAGGATTGCATGGTAAAGGAAACTAGTGTTTTTGTTGGGACAACACGGTTACTTCAATTCCAGCCCCTGATCCAATAAGGAAGAGGTGAAACTGAAAGTGTTGTTGACCCTTTTCTGGAGATTTTTTCCATGTTATTATCCTACCAATCTATTCTAAACATCTGAAGCAATTCTATTCATAAACAGTGACCTAGTTGAACAACACAACTAAATCTACCTAACAGAAATACGTTTCAAATGCAATAAAAGGAAAACAACGACGCATAAAGGAAAGATAACAGTACAAAAAGGAGGCCCTAGGCTCTCAGGTTGGGCCCAACCCTGAGAGCTATGGCTCCTATAGAAAGCTCAAAGTTGATATAAAATCGGACTGCTTCTCATTATCAAAAAATAGTCATAAGTCAAGAGTTATGCCAAAATGGCTACAAGAGAACAAGCTAAAGCTGATAGCACTGTAGTGAAAAATATGCAATGGTTTCAAAAGTCCCTTACGAAGGCTGAGGCCTTAACATTTATACACCATGAGGGCCCTAGCTGGCCTCCTAAATCTATGGGACTTGATTGCCCAAACTGTGAGTAGATAGTCCCTTTTCCAAAATCTGTTTGGCTGCCTTCAAGATCCGTTTTTGGTTGCCTTTGGAGCTCAGAGTTGGGGGTGAAGATCCTGAGGAAGGGTTATTTAATGTCATAGACAACCCGCCCACGAATCCTCACCTCAAGCTTGGTTGTCTTCTAGCCCATGATTGCTCGGGTTTGCTCCAACATGTGTCAAAAAACCTGAAATAAGCACGTGTTAGCCACCTAGGAAGAGTGATTACCCTTATTCATACAAATGACATAAACATACTAAAATATAATGCATAAGCTATGAAAAATGAAGGATTAAACAAGGAATGAACAAGGATAATTAGGCCAAATGAGCCCAATAAGTTACCCAATTTGGGGCTCATCAGCAGGATTAATAGAAGTCTAAAACCTTTGTTTAAATATCATTATTGATGAAATTTAACCCACTGTTTGATTATCCATATCAGATTTATTATATAGTTTTGGCCCCGCAAGTATAAAACCCAAGTTACACTAAAAATCGGCGTAAAATGGAATCGAGATTGGAATCTAGAACTGAAAAATTTATAGATGGAGATCCATACTTTATCGAGTCTATAAGACCAATATCGGATTCGCGCATTGAAGCATAGGGAGTCTGGCCAAGAGGACATTGCGATTGTGATTATGCGATTCAATCACAACCATTGGATCATGATCAACTATGACTGTTGGATCGTGGAATCAGTCTTGCTACAATGGATGGTATTTCGGGTGCGTTAAAGGTTGTAAGCTGTTTTGAGGAGTTAGCACCCGATCCCATTGAATCATCGACACATAGCTGAGGAGGAGAGATAAAAAACCGTTTATCGGGTGGTTAAGTCCTGACTCATTGTCTCGTCCGAAATCTCCGACAACTGTCAGAGCTCACGGATCTAGATCGTCAGTCATAGAGGATTAGTGTGTTTACTTCTAGAATATGATGAGCGCACCGATTAGAAAGGTAAATATCAATGTTTCAGCTTCTTTTTCAAAGCATTTCAGTTTAAAACAAAAATAGCCAGGTTATAGTTGAAAGGATATCTGTGGGGTGATTTTGGTGTTTTCTTGAGTTCTGCTTCAGCGTTGTGTCATTTATCGTATCAAAGCTATAGGAGGAAACTACAAGAGATGAAGTTCAAACTATGAACTAGGAAGAATAAATGGCAAAGAGAGCTAAGAAAGAAGTGGAATTTATTTTGAAGAGTAGAGTATCCAAAAGAACTAGAGGACAAACTTATTTCCAATATCTAGTCAAATGGAAAGGACATCCAGTGGAGGATGCTAGTTGGTTGACAACAACAAAATTGTAGATGTATGGAGTAAGTCCTAAAAGTTTGAAGGGCGATCCTTTTCTTCCCTGGGAGTCTGATGTAGGAGCATCTAGACTTAGCCAGCAATGTGAAATTTTGTTCACATGTTGTGGCTAAACAAATTGAAATTCATTGGCTGATTGGTCAAAAGCTAGTTTTACTAAGAGGGTTTGATCTCTCAAGAAATGAGTTGTATTTAATTATTGTAATAGTTAGAAATTGTCTTATTTTAGGCTCAAATATAAGTTGTTAGCATAGGTGTGAGGTAGAGCTAGGAATTAGAAGATTTGCTATTAGATTTATTAAAAATATAGATTGAGTTGTTAGATATAGTTAGAGTGATATATGATTGATAAAAGGAAGGAAAAATGTAATGAAAAGAGAGAGGATTGAGGGGAGGATTGAGTGGAGCGAGAGTAGAATAGTGTGTGGATTGTATTTTGAGATAGAGGTCTTTATTTGTGTAATCAGGCCAAGGCCGAGATTCTGTAAGTTTTTATTGTGAATGAATAATATTGTGTGTATAATTGATCATCGGCTTGCAGAAACCCTTGTTATGCTTGCAAATTCTCTTTATTCGGGACAAAGTGATTATCCCTTTGCTATGTTTATGTCTAAATCATGAGATTAATAAAAGTTTGAGACATTTGTTTAAATATCACTGTCGATGTGATTTAACCCACTGTTGGATTATCCATATCAGATTGGCAGAGTTTATTATATAGTTTTGGCCTTGCAAGTATAAAACCCAAGTTACACTAAAAATCGGTGCAAAACGGAGTCAGGATTGGAATCCAGAACTGAAAAATTTATAGACAGGGATCCATACTTTATCGAGTCTGTAAGACCAATATCAGATCGGTGCATTGAAGCATAAGGCGTTTGGCCAAGCTGACATTACGATTGTGATCGTGTGATTCAATCGCAACCGTTGGATTGCGATCAACTACGACCGTTGGATCGCAAAAGCGGTCTCACTACAGTGGACAATATTTCGAGCGTGTTAAAGGTTGTAAGTTGTTTTGAGGAGTCGACACCTGATCCCATTGAATCGTCAACATGTAGTCGAGGAGGAGAGATAAAAAACCGTTTATCGGGCAGTTAAACCTAGACTCATTGTCTTGTCCAAAATCTCTGACAACCATCAGATCTCACGGATCAAGATTAACGGTCACAGAGGATCAGTGCATTGAATTCTAGTGTAGGACGAGTGCGCCGATTACAAAGGTAAATATCAATGTTTCGTCTTGCTTTTCAAAGCATTTCTATTTAAAAGAAAAATAGTTGGGTTATAGTTAAAAGGGGATCCACATGGTGATTTTGGTGTTTTCTTGAGTTCTTCTTCTGTGCTGCCTCAATATCCCTTTAAGGGGGGAGTACCCAATGTACTACCTCTATCCTGGAATATGAGTGTTGAAGTTGATAAGAAAGAAATATCAGTCGCCTGACATGATGTGTCGGGGAATCAATATAAGATGTAAACAACTGGGCCAAGGTTGGAGATTTTGTGCAAATGGCGACAGTCAAAACATGTTGGCTGATAGGGATGGCCTTGCAGTCAGTAGGATTTCTAGGGTGGGTGTGAGTATGCTATGAATGGTGTGAAGATGGTAAATGACTGTGGGTGATGTGCGAGCTCTGACAAAAGATGACTAGAAACTGTCGCCAGGTAAAAGACATGAAAAATGTGGGTGGGAGTCTTTTTCCTATAAAAAAATATTTGTACACTTGCCAAAATAATATGAAGGTGATTTGGATGTATAGACAAGTAGATGGGGTGCCCCATAATAATAGTGAATTATATGAAGTTGTATTGTTTTTTCCAAGGATGGGGGGGCCATTGGTTACTCTTCGTGTTGGGATGGTGAGGCGGATGAAGTGATGCAGATGGGTTATGCAATACGGGTGGATGATAGGCCAAATATATGATGCAGTTGTGCATCAATCTTGATCTACTGTAAAGTACCAAGGAGGGCCCAGGAAATGGGGTGTATGGGTGTTGCATGCAACATAATGAGGCTGATCTTAAAGACATGTAAACAGAGTGATTCCTCGGCCTGAGTAGGTGGTCATGGCTCCTGATAGTGAATAGGGGTCTATAAATATGAAGCGAGCCATGAGTGGGAGGGCTTTATCGACTGGCATGGATGTTTATCACATGCAAGGCAAAGTGGTGATAAACATGGTTGAGATGATGGACCTTATGGTGCATTTTAGAGAAATGATGTGAGGATATGCAAAGATTAAGAAGAAGCCTATCATGCTAAGTGGTGAATGATACCTACTCTATTATTTTCCTATTGGGGTGTTGGTCGAAGCATATTGTTTGTGATGTACCTGCAATATACACGACCAATACCCCAAGTGAAAGAATATTTTAAACACATATACATAATATGTGATTGAATGAATGGTATGAATTAAAGAACAAGAGAATGTGTACCTGAAATGAGTTTTTGAGCATGCGGTGGGTCCAAAAAAAGAGTTTTGGCACTTACTGCAATGAAGAGTTACATGATGGATATGGTGTGTTATTGATCCTTGTGTCTCTCCTAGTTTTGTCAAAGGAGGTCTTGAGCTTATGAAATGGGTTGAAACAAATGGAAAAGAAGGCAATATATAGGATAAGGGGGTTGAAATACACTTCATTTTCACTTTCGATCTTGAGAGGTCAATCCCTTTTCCTTCTTTTCTCCACACATCAGTCCTGATGATGAGTCTGGGTTTAGACTCGAAACGTCGACCATATAAAGATGAACACTATGGAAAATCCGAACTCCTCTCAGAGGTCAAAGCTAGTTTTGGGAGCATTTATTGTCGTTGTAGTCAGCCAGAGTACTAGGGACGCCTGCGAGGAGAGACAGGTAAGAGCTTGTACCCTACCCTCTTTACTTTTGGTATATTTAAGGTAGATAGGCTGCATAGGGGTCCCCTGTATGGCCTTTTTAGGGCGAGTTTCTAGGGTCACGCGGGCGACTACTATGGAGTTGTGAGATCATCGCATGAACCTCTAAATTTTTCACAGTGACGCCACCCAAAAAAGACCCTGAGTCACATGGTTCATGCGTCTAAGTTGGGACAAGTTATGGTGATACCCTTTGGGGGTCGTTGTGGGTTGGTCATTGGACTACACACAATCCATGCATCTGTGTTTGACACAAATGTGTGGGTTGTGTATATGTGTTAGACATAGACGCGCAAACTTCAGCACATTGGTCGTTGCGGCCTATGGCCTTTCAGCACATGGGCTGTCGCGGCCTATGGCTTGACAAACATGTGCATGCATGTTTGTCTGAGAAATAGACGCATTTTCTGCATGCCTGTCAGGCGCACAAATGCGCGACTGTCATAAAAGTGGGGTTTTTCTCTTCTTCTTTTTTTAGCTTAGGGATTTAAATATTGATGCTTGATATCCTTGATGGCAAGATGATTTAGAGAGAGCATGACTAGGTAAACCTACAAACAAAGATTGTAGGGGATCTAGTAGCTAGCTAGTTGTTGGCTCAGTGGGGTTTACTGAATTTTCTTCTAAATCCCATATTGAGATCGTAGGATAGGTTCCTTCATTTTTTGATCTACTACTAGAACGTTGACCGACAAATCATGGTGATTCATACAGATGTTTACTTTGTGACTGGTTTGTTGCCTTGTGGGGAGGCTTTTCCATATCCACTACCATCTGGGCATGTGGATATCCATCATTTGGTAGAGGGTTGCATTAGAGTTGCTGCCATTGTGGATCTCGTTGAGAGGGTTTCTCTACCGATGATTTTCAGATTAGTGGGGTCATCACCCCACAGAGTATCAGGGCCTTAGATAGTGGTCCTCTGACAATTGCAAGTAGGCCATTTCTTTTATTGGGGTTTGTCTGTATATAAGGAATGACATCCCAGTTGACACAAGTGCATTGTGGTGCGCTTCAGAGTTTTTTCTATGCAAGCATTCTATGCATTATCATGTATGAGAGGGTCATTATGCTATGTCCTATTTTATCAGTGCCGACAGGGCTTGCCAGGGACCCTCGAATGCAACAGTGGGCACCTGCGATGCCACGAGTTGGTGGTGGTGCTGCGGGGTGTTATTGGAATGCCACTATGGAGGATTGGTTTAAATCCAACCCTCAAAACTACATGGGGACTTCTGGGTGATGCCTGGGGACCAACAAGTATTTTATTTTCGGCATTTGTATGTATTTTTGTGTGTGTAGTTATGATTCTTATATGATGATGTTGATACCGTATTTTTTTGCTTGTAGATACAAGGCCGTGGGGGAGACCATTAGCCTACTTAGTAGGCCATGATTTGAGATGCATGGATGTCGCAAGGGTGGCACCCATGCCCCAACGGCTGAGGGATGTAAGGCCACCTATTAGGCCTAAGCGGCTGATGCAACAGTGCAAGTCAGATATTGGTGGACCCTCCTGTAAGAGTAGCAGTGGAGCGGTGGCCAAGGACATAGAGTGGTGGTGTGAGCATGTCAAGGTAGCAAAGGCATGATTGGAAGCTATAGAGGCTGAGCTATAGAGTTACCAGGATACATGGGGTAGAGTGAAGGCCCTGACTAGGGGGATTCCCATCGAGGGTTGGGTGGGGTTGGAGGAGGTCGTGATGGAGGCTATGATGTTGCTTGAGCAGGGGCATCGACCAGTTTTGCACCGCATAGCTATGGCGGTGGCCTCGGCTGAACCCATTTTGGTCCTGATGCGAAGAATGGTTCACGGGAGTGCTAGGGAGACCTTTGGGTCTGGATTTTTATATGATACTATGTATACACCAAGGAAACCATCCATTATGAGGATGCTCCCCTAAGTTTTTGACTTATTTATCATGGTCGTGGACCAGTGAATTATAAGAATATTTGTGTACTCATATATATTTTTTGACATGTATATATGATATGATTTTTTGGCGGCTCTTGTGATGTGTCATATGCATCTATACTTTTTGGTGTATTTATGCATTTGTTTGAGATGGAAATTTTGCTCATGGTTTATGTATCTTGATGGTTATATATATGTGATGCATGCCAGTCTAGAATTTGATTAGTTATGTGATCAGCTGTATGATTTTGATCCCTTGGTATATGTGTAAATGTGATATGATCAAAATGTCGAGCTAACCTTTGTGCATGAAGATACTTCTGAAAAAGGCGTGAATCGCGAATTTGAAAGGTCTTAGATATCATTTTGAGATTCAACTGTGTTAAGTAATTCATTCATGTATGACCATTTCCATGAGAGATAGTCGTTATTGACTAATTTCTCATGATTTTTGAATAGTTCACTTAGCACTCATTGCATTGGGTGATGCTCACAGGGGTGAAGAAGTGGGATTGAAACTAATTAAATGAATCACATAGTGTCAATCATCACTTCTGGGGCTTGCAATCAGTAACCGATATTTCTTTGGAGGTCACCCATCCCATATCACCTTTGGCTCAAGTGCGCTTAACTATGGAGTTTTCCCCACAATCAAGCCCACTTAGCATGCTACCCCATTTGCAAAACTCTAGCAAGTATTGTGCCTCATGAACCATTCAAGTAGAGATCCCTCCACTCTTTTTTAATTTAAGTATTAGGGGGCTTTCGCAGTGCATTATATTAGATATCATTTTGGGATTCAACTGCGTTAAGTAAGTCATTCATGTATGACCATTTCCATGAGAGGTAGTTGTAATTGACTAATTTCTCATGATTTTTGAATAGTTCACTTAGCACTCATTGTAGCAAGTGATGCTCACGGGGGTGAAGAAGTGGGATTGAAACTAATGAAATGAATCACATAGCATCAATCCTCACTTTTGGGGATTGCACCTAGTAACCAGGACATGATGATTGATGCTATGTGATTCATTTCATCAGTTTCAATCCCACTTCTTCCCCTATGAGTGTCACCCGATGCAATGAGTGCTAAGTGAACTATTCAAAAACCATGAGAAATTAGTCAGTTACGACTACCTCTCATGAAAATGGTCATACATGAATGACTTACTTAACACAGTTGAATCCCAAAATGATATCTAATATAACGCACTGCGAAAACCCCCTAATACTTGAAAGGACTTGTTTAAATATGATATAACTAGCTGGGAATCAAGGAATACATACAGGTGACAGATACCTAAGTGGTGGGAATTGTCCAAGAGATCTATGATGACATTATATTCATCTTGATTGTTGGTGGCTAACTCAATAAAAATTCCATTAGAGAGACGAGGTGCCCGATTAGGAGAGTATATGGCTCAGGCTATAGTAGTGAGGTTTTGTGACCATTGAGATATGCTGTCAGTAAATCCATAGTGACAGGCTAGTAGATGATCCATTCGTGACACATGATGAGAGATTGATGTTTAGAGTGAATCCATAATGAGGTGACCATCATAAAAAATAATTCATGGTGCATATATGTATATTATAGCATTTTATGGGTGATTTCTTTTGAGGTAGAGACAATTGACGAGATTTTTAGGCAAGTCCCATCGAGCTCACAAGATGTATGCCCCCTTGAGGAGGAAATGTTTGATGATGTATGGGCCCTTCGACATGGTTTTGAACTTCTCAGGTCCTATTGTTTCTTGGGAAACATCGCAGTAGAGGACTAATTCCCCCTTAGTAAATATCTGAGGGGTGATGTTGCAATCAAATCAGGCTTTGATCCTCTTCTTATGTGATTTGTTATTCTGGAGGGATTATCATTGACTTTCATTGATAATCTCCATCTGTAGCAACCTTTGTTGCAAAGGTTTAGTGTTAGTTGAAATCTCGATGGTCAAGTTTAAGGTAGGGATCTCACACTCAATGGGAAGTACTACTTCAACACCATATACTAGTTGGAAGGGTGTAAACCCTATAGACGCCTTGACTGTTGTGCGGTATGCCCATAGGGATGAGAACACCATATGGTGCCAGTTTCTTTTGTGAGTGTTCGTCATGTACTGTAACATGGCCTTGACAACCTTTTTGACAAATTCTACCTGATTGTTGGACTACGGGTAGAATGATGAAGCAAACTCATGAGAGAAACTAAGGTGTTGGGATAGCTCTTGAAATATTTCATTCTCAAAATGTTTGCCCTGGTCTGACACCAAATCCTTGGGAGCAACAAACCATGTTATGACTTGGTTGAAGAAAAATTGTGTTGTGGCTTTTGTTGTGTTATTATATGTGGGCATTTCTTTTACCCATTTGGTGAAATAGTCGATGACAACCATAATGTATTTGTGGTTTCCCAATGATGGGGGGTTACAGGTCACAAATTCAATGCCCCGCGTGTAGAAGGGATCGACCATAATGGATGGATGTAGGGGAGCGGGTGTTGCTCATGCCTTATGAGTGTACCGTTGGCATCACACACATATTTTGACTTCATATATGCAATCGTAGAAGAGGGTGGGCAAGAAATAATTGGCTTGGAGGATTTTTTGGGTAGTGGCCATCCTAGAGAGGTGGTCACCACAAGCCCCATTGTGGAAAATGTTTAAGGCTTTCTTAACTTATTGGTGGTTGAGGCATCTACGTAGGATGGTGTCGATGCCTTGTCAATAAATGACATCCCCCAGAAGGATTTAATAGGGGGCATGGTGGCGTATGCACCTTTGATTGTCGTGGGTAATCTGGGGTTTGAAATTTTGAGTTCATAAAAAGAGGAGGATGATAGTAAAAATAGATGTTCATCGAGAAGATCCTCATTAAAGGGAGAGCCTCAGGTCTCTGTTGGGAGATTTGTGATGAACTCGGCAAGGATGAGTGCCTTTTTTCTCTTAGGAGAATTAAATTGTAGATAAAATTCATGTAGAATAACAATCCACTGAGCATACTTGTGGTTCATCATACAATGAGTGAGAAGATACCTCATGGGGTTAATGGCTGCTATTATGGTAGTGTTTCGAAGTATGATATAATATTGAATATTTTGTACAGAATGTACGAGGGCTAAGGCCCTTTTTTTCTTCTGGTTTATACTTCAATGCAAGCCCAAATAAGTTCTTGCTGACACAATCAATTACATTCTCCTTGTTATCTAGTCCATCTTGGACTAACACCATGACAATGGCTACCTGTAAGTTTGATAGGTATGGGGTATATTCTTTGTTTTGGTCAAGTGGGCTAATTAAGGGAGATTGAGACAATGCATCTTTTAAAGCTTCAAATGATTTTTGAGCTTGATCATCCCAATGGAAGGGAATATCTTGACAAAGAAGGCATAAAAAACCTTGCACACAAGTAGCTTAATCGAGGATAAAGCTTCGTAAGAAATGGGCCTTAACCTACAAGTTTTGTAATTGTTTTAATGTTTTTGGAG
>APFE030484389.1:0-11216 GCA_000404065.3 Pinus taeda
TCAAAAAATGCTAAGTTGTGACCCGAGGTTGGCTTTGTGCACGTTTGTGCAGCTCGTTTGCCCGGCTCTCCCTTGTCCGTTCATTTGGGTGAGTCGTTTGAGGGCATCCGTGCGAAGTCGTTCGGGCGGGTCGTTCGGGTGAACTCGTTTCGGCGGGTCGGGCGAGGGCGCACCCGGGCGAACGAGCCCGTATCAAAAAATGCTAAGTTGTGACCCGAGGTTGGCTTTGTGCACGTTCGTGCAGCTCGTTTGCCCGGCTCTCCCTTGTCCGTTCGTTTGGGTGAGTCGTTTGAGGGCGTTCGTGCGGAGTCGTTCGCGCGGGTCGTTCGGTTCGTGCGAGTCGTTCGGGCGGGTCGTTCGGGTGAACTCGTTCAGGCGGGTCGTTCGGGTGAACTCGTTCAGGCGAGTCGTTCGGGCGGGTCGTTCGGGCGGGTCGTTCGGGTGAGCTCGTTCAGGCGTGTCACGCCCTTATATTTTTTTTGCCTTTATAAGGGGTGCGGCACTGCCTTATGCCGAGTTCGGGCATATGCAGACTACGCCTCTTTACGACTTCCTACACCAATTTAATCTTCTTAAACCGTGTATTCTTTAATTTACGTTAACCGAACCATTCATATAATTAACCAGCATATAATGTATTTATATCTGTTAACTTATAAATCTTCGTTCAGCATTTAACAATTCACAATCATAAAACCGTAACCAAGATCACGACACAATTTTAAGGAGGCCCGACCCAAACCCGGGTGGCGCCTCTGAAAACCGATCTTTAATTCAATTCACAGTTTTACAATTACAATTCGAGTGAGCCTGTCGGCTCCACTCTCTAGACAGCCAACCTGCACGTTGTTTACAACAATCCCGTTCGGGACTTGCCGACCTAGTCAACTGTCCGAACGATCTCTCGATCGTTCCACGGACCCACGGACTGCCGAACTACCGCAGCTGTTTTGTTCGTGTCTCGGCGCGCCCTGCCTGCGCTCTCAACCGACGGCACTGTCACCTGTTTCGTTCAGACCCGTTCACCGTCCGAGTGCGTTTCTGCACTTGTCTTGATGCGCCCTTCGTTCGCCCTGTTCGCTGCTCGAACAGTCCCGACCACTTACTTCCGCCTCCCACCGGAAGTCCTCCTTCACATCGTCGCAAAGAGCCTGTTGTGCGAAGGTGTAGCCGAAGCCTTAGAACGAATGACTTGATCGTTTGATCACTTGATCACTTGATGCCTTTGTCCAAATGAGCGCCCTCATACTTATAAGGTTCCTACGCTCACTTGGTGGAGTGTCGGTTACTCAAGCCGACCTCCCTTTGCTTGAACGACGTCCCTACTTCCATCGGCCGACGTCCTTATTCCATTTCGGGTGGCGTGTTGTTTATCGTTCGGGGTGGGTCGGCCTATTTCATATGGCCACCCACGCCCACGATGTAACCCGTCCGCCCTTGTCCTCCGTGCGTTCGATCTTTGTGTGGACCGTGTTGCTTGGCGGCTTGTGCCGTTTGGTCTTGCCCGTGTTGCTTTGCCCGCTGTTCGGTACTCCTGCCCATGTCGCGCGCCTGCCGTTCGGGTCCGCCCATCGCACATTCCCCTTTGCTGTTTAGTCCACCCCATCGTTCGCCGAGTTGCCTGTTCGTTCGGGCGCTCCGCCTCTGCCGTCCGCCCATGTCGTTCGTTCAACACCCGGCGCGGGTGGGTACACGTTTGTGTCGCCCACCGCCCGACTCTCCGTGCCAAACTTTACATTTGTTCGGGCGCTCCGCCTCCGCTGTCCGCCCATGTGTATTCGTTCGGGCGTTCACCTCTGTCCCTCGCCCATTCTTCCCGGTGCCTCCTGCGTTACACCGGTTAAGTGTTTAGTTGTGTCGGGTCGTCCAACCGGACCGTTTAGTGGCGGGTCCGCCCGTCGTCGTTCAGGCCGCCCACTGTCGTGGGGCGCGCCCAGTTCCCAGGGCGTTACAAGGCGGGTCGGGCGAGGGCGCACCCGGGCGAACGAGCCCGTATCAAAAAATGCTAAGTTGTGACCCGAGGTTGGCTTTGTGCACGTTCGTGCAGCTCGTTTGCCCGTCTCTCCCTTGTCCGTCCGTTTGGGTGATTCGTTTGAGGGCGTGCATGCGAAGTCGTTCGGGCGGGTCGTTCGGGCGGGTCGTTCGGGTGAACTCGTTCAAGGCGGGTCGGGCGAGGGTGCGCCCGGGCGAACGAGCCCGTATCAAAAAATGCTAAGTTGTGACCCGAGGTTGGCTTTGTGCACGTTCGTGCAGCTCGTTTGCCCGGCTCTCCCTTGTCCGTTCGTTTGGGTGATTCGTTTGAGGGCGTGCATGCGAAGTCGTTGGGGCGGGTCTTGCTGGTGAACTCGTTCAGGCGGGTCGGGCGAGGGCGCACCCGGGCGAACGAGCCCGTATCAAAAAATGCTAAGTTGTGACCCGAGGTTGGCTTTGTGCACGTTCGTGCAGCTCGTTTGCTCGTCTCTCCCTTGTCCGTTCGTTTGGGTGATTCGTTTGAGGGCGCGTGTGCGAAGTCGTTCGGGCGGGTCGTTCGGGTGAACTCGTTCAGGCGTGTAACGCCCTGGGAACTGGGCGCGCCACACGACAGTGGGCGTCCTGAACGACGACGGGTGGACCCGCCACCAAACGGTCCGGTTGGGCGACCCGACACAACTAAACTCTTAACCGGTGTAACGCAGGAGGCATCGGGCAGCAAGGGCGGGGGACAGAGGTGAACGCCCGAACGAATACACATGGGCGGACAGCGGAGGCGGAGCGCCCGAACAAATGTAAGTTTGACACGGAGAGTCGGGCGGTGGGCGACACACCCGCACCGGGTGTTGAACGAACGACATAGGCAGGGCGAGAGCTACACGACGACCGGCGGTAAGAAGGGCGACAGTTCGAACAACTGCCCACCCGGACGGAACAACGGTGTAGGCTGGGCAACACGAGAGGTGCCCGCCCGAACGAACAGGCAACTCGGCGAACGATGGGGTGGACCGAACAGCAAAGGGGAAATGTGCGATGGGCGGACCCGAACGGCAGGCACGCGACATGGGCAGGAGTACCGAACAGCGGGCAAAGCAACACGGGCAAGACCAAACGGCACAAACCGCCAAGCAACACGGTCCACACAAAGATCGAACGCACGGAGGATAAGGGCGGACGAGTTACATCGTGGGTGTGGGTGGCCATATGAAATAGGCCGACCCATCCCGAACGATAAACAACACGCCACCCGAAATGGAATAAGGACGTCGGCCGATGGAAGTGGGGGCGTCGTTCAAGCAAAGGGAGGTCGGCTTGAGTAACCGACACTCCACCAAGTGAGCGTAGGAACCTTATAAGTATGAGGGCGCTCATTTGGACAAAGGCATCAAGCGATCAAACGATCAAAGGATCAAGTCGATCAAGCATTCGTTCTAAGGCTTCGGCTACACCTTCGCACAACAGGCTCTTTGCGACGATGTGAAGGAGGACTTCCGGTGGGAGGCGGAAGTAAGTGGTCGGGACTGTTCGAGCAGCGAACAGGGCGAACGAAGGGTGCAACAAGACAAGTGCAGAAACGCACTCGGACGGTGAACGGGTCTGAACGAAACAGGTGACAGTGCCGTCGGTTGAGAGCGCAGGCAGGGCGCGCCGAGACACGAACAAAACAGCTGCGGTAGTTCGGCAGTCCGTGGGTCCGTGGAACGATCGAAAGATCGTTCGGGCAGTTGATTGGGTCGGCAAGTCCCGAATGGGATTGTTGTAAACGACGAAGCGTCGTGCAGGTTGACTGTCTAGAGAGTGGAGCCGATCGGCTCACTCGAATTGTAATTGTAAAACTGTGAATTGAATTAAAGATCGGTTTTCAGAGGCGCCACCCGGGTTTGGGTCGGGCCTCCTTAAAATTGTGTCGTGATTTTGGTTACGGTTTTATGATTGTACATTGTTAATGCTGAACGAAGATTTATAAATTAACAGATATAAACACGTTATATGCTGGTTAATTATATGAGTAGTTCGGTTATGGTAAATTAAAGTAAAACACGGTTTAAGGAGATTAAATTGGTGTTGGAAGTCATAAAGAGGCGTAGTCTGCATATGCCCGAACCCGGCATAAGGCAGTGCCGCACCCCTTATAAAGGCAAAAAAAAAATATAAGGGCGTGACAGATGGTATCAGAGCTCTAGGTTGGAGCTGGTGAACGAATCGGTTACAAGGTTGAAAAGCGCACAGTTGACAGGCGAGCAGGTCGGCAGGTGCGTTGGTTAAGAACCGGATGAACGGTTAATCGGTAAAGATGGAAAACTATCAAGGCCGTGCAATCGTGAAAGTCTATGACAGGAGTGCTCGAGCATTAATAAAATCGACCGATCCAGGCAACCAGATGGCGGTGCGATTTGCGAAAGAGATGGGGCTGATAGACGTCTGGTGGAACTTTAAAGCGAAACTAGTAGATGTAAAAGTACGAATGGACGGACTCCGTGGGATAATGGACTTCGAGGTAGCAGACATCGAAGGCACCGATGTGATAATCGGACAAGAGGGACTTCTTGCGTATGGCTTCATTGAAGATGGAGTATTGGCCAAAGAAGTCAAAGACTTTACCGTGGCAGAGATCGGATTTGGGGATGTTCAAAAAGAGCCGGAAGCGGTTGACCCGAAGACATGGACAGGTGAAAGTATTCAACTGGAGGAACCATGCGGCGAAGAAACAACGAAGGTGGCCGAACTTGAAATCACTCAAGTCGAGACAGAGACGTACGATGTAGCAATACAGACGGATTCTTACATAGGAGAATCTTGTGTCGAACCAACGGAGGCAAAGTTTGAAGAAGACCCAGGGTCGTTGGGCTTGTCGACACGACACGATGAGGTCGCTCACATAGAGGACGCTCATGACTATGGAGGTTCGGTGGAACCGAAGATTAAAGGCACACAAGTTGGACAAGAATTGGATGACTTGACATGGATGGGCGATGATGCCCACACAAAAATGCAAGACATGACAGATTATGAAGAACTTGCAGCCGTAAGGAGGGAAGTTGAGGAACTTCTTCAGACAAGTTGGACGAAGGAGCAAGAGGCAGTTGCAGAATGTCCAACCGAAGAGGAAGAAGCTTGGGTAACGAAAGAAGTTATCTATGTACCAACGGCCGAGGATGAACTTGAAATCGGTCAAGTGGAGGAACGCTCGGGCAGAGGGTACACATTTGTAGTGGAAGATGCCCAGGAGGAGGGACTTCATGAAGATGATACGGAGGTATCATATGAACGTATGGCAGAAAGATCACATATGGCGAAAGGCAAACTCGTTTTGTCTTGGTTATGGATGATCGTGTTGTGGGTAATCCTAACAGGATGCGGATTGGTGGATCGAGGATGGGCGATGGTTGCGAAACTCGGTGAAGTTGTTTACGACCGTATGACAAAACTATGGATGATGGTGCTATGGGCAACTATGATAGGATGCGGGGTAAAGGTTACCTGCAATTTTCGGCCGAAACGAGCAAAGGACCGTGGCAAGAGGTGGAAACCGAACATACGGCGGAAGGCTCGGAGAAAGCACCTCCGACTGATGAAAAGTAAGTGTAAAGAGGAGGGTGTGCGCAAGAGACCAATAGTCCGAGGGGGATATTGGGAGGCACATCGAAGACTGATAAATTGGGGAGAATTAGACCGGTGGGTCGAATTGTGGGATAAAGGAGGGCCGTGCGGCTCACCTCCTTTGAAACTCACATAAGCGAAGCGGGGATGGGCTCACCGTTGGTTGCTCAAGGCCGTGAGCCCGAAAAGGAGATTGAGCAGGTTGGTCCGACAGGCAACAGAGATTGTGGGGTTCCACAGGGGATTGAGCCAGGGACCGAAACCATAAGTGTTGCTTAACACTTGCGCAGGGAAATCCATGATGACTTGGAGGACGGAAGTATTGAGGAGCCGGGTCGATGTTCCGACTTGGTGTAGTATGGGATGCACACTCCCGAATCGTGCACTGGATTACGAAACGGGAGGGCGACTCGATATGGAAGGACGAAGAGGGCATGATGGTGTGGAAGTTGTCGAGGACGACAACGGAATAAGGTGGGGGAGGATGTAACGCCCTGGGAACTGGGCGCGCCACACGACAGTGGGCGTCCTGAACGACGACGGGCGGACCCGCCACCAAACGGTCCGGTTGGGCGACCCGACACAACTAAACTCTTAACCGGTGTAACGCAGGAGGCATCGGGCAGCAAGGGCGGGGGACAGAGGTGAACGCCCGAACGAATACACATGGGCGGACAGCGGAGGCGGAGCGCCCGAACAAATGTAAGTTTGACACGGAGAGTCGGGCGGTGGGCGACACACCCGCACCGGGTGTTGAACGAACGACATAGGCAGGGCGAGAGCTACACGACGACCGGCGGTAAGAAGGGCGACAGTTCGAACAACTGCCCACCCGGACGGAACAACGGTGTAGGCTGGGCAACACGAGAGGTGCCCGCCCGAACGAACAGGCAACTCGGCGAACGATGGGGTGGACCGAACAGCAAAGGGGAAATGTGCGATGGGCGGACCCGAACGGCAGGCGCGCGACGTGGGCAGGAGGACCGAACAGCGGGCAAAGCAACACGGGCAAGACCAAACGGCACAAACCGCCAAGCGACATGGTCCACACAAAGATCGAACGCACGGAGGACAAGGGCGGACGAGTTACATCGTGGGCGTGGGTGGCCATATGAAATAGGCCGACCCACCTCGAACGATAAACAACACGCCACCCGAAATGGAATAAGGACGTCGGCCGATGGAAGTAGGGGCGTCGTTCAAGCAAAGGGAGGTCGGCTTGAGTAACCGACACTCCACCAAGTGAGCGTAGGAACCTTATAAGTATGAGGGCGCTCATTTGGACAAAGGCATCAAGCATCAAGCGCTCAAGGATCAAACGATCAAGTCATTCGTTCTAAGGCTTCGGCTACACCTTCGCACAACAGGCTCTTTGCGACGATGTGAAGGAGGACTTCCGGTGGGAGGCGGAAGTAAGTGGTCGGGACTGTTCGAGCAGCGAACAGGGCGAATGAAGAGCGCAACAAGACAAGTGCAGAAACGCACTCGGACGGTGAACGGGTCTGAACGAAACAGGTGACAGTGCCGTCGGTTGAGAGCGCAGGCAGGGCGCGCCGAGACACGAACAAAACAGCTGCGGTAGTTCGGCAGTCCGTGGGTCCGTGGAACGATCGAAAGATCGTTCGGGCAGTTGATTGGGTCGGCAAGTCCCGAATGGGATTGTTGTAAACGACGAAGCGTCGTGCAGGTTGACTGTCTAGAGAGTGGAGCCGATCGGCTCACTCGAATTGTAATTGTAAAACTGTGAATTGAATTAAAGATCGGTTTTCAGAGGCGCCACCCGGGTTTGGGTCGGGCCTCCTTAAAATTGTGTCGTGATTTTGGTTACGGTTTTATGATTGTACATTGTTAATGCTGAATGAAGATTTATAAATTAACAGATATAAACACGTTATATGCTGGTTAATTATATGAGTAGTTCGGTTATGGTAAATTAAAGTAAAACACGGTTTAAGGAGATTAAATTGGTGTTGGAAGTCATAAAGAGGCGTAGTCTGCATATGCCCGAACCCGGCATAAGGCAGTGCCGCACCCCTTATAAAGGCAAAAAAAAAATATAAGGGCGTGACAGATGGTATCAGAGCTCTAGGTTGGAGCTGGTGAACGAATCGGTTACAAGGTTGAAAAGCGCACAGTTGACAGGCGAGCAGGTCGGCAGGTGCGTTGGTTAAGAACCGGATGAACGGTTAATCGGTAAAGATGGAAAACTATCAAGGCCGTGCAATCGTGAAAGTCTATGACAGGAGTGCTCGAGCATTAATAAAATCGACCGATCCAGGCAACCAGATGGCGGTGCGATTTGCGAAAGAGATGGGGCTGATAGACGTCTGGTGGAACTTTAAAGCGAAACTAGTAGATGTAAAAGTACGAATGGACGGACTCCGTGGGATAATGGACTTCGAGGTAGCAGACATCGAAGGCACCGATGTGATAATCGGACAAGAGGGACTTCTTGCGTATGGCTTCATTGAAGATGGAGTATTGGCCAAAGAAGTCAAAGACTTTACCGTGGCAGAGATCGGATTTGGGGATGTTCAAAAAGAGCCGGAAGCGGTTGACCCGAAGACATGGACAGGTGAAAGTATTCAACTGGAGGAACCATGCGGCGAAGAAACAACGAAGGTGGCCGAACTTGAAATCACTCAAGTCGAGACAGAGACGTACGATGTAGCAATACAGACGGGTTCTTACATAGGAGAATCTTGTGTCGAACCAACGGAGGCAAAGTTTGAAGAAGACCCAGGGTCGTTGGGCTTGTCGACACGACACGATGAGGTCGCTCACATAGAGGACGCTCATGACTATGGAGGTTCGGTGGAACCGAAGATTAAAGGCACACAAGTTGGACAAGAATTGGATGACTTGACATGGATGGGCGATGATGCCCACACAAAAATGCAAGACATGACAGATTATGAAGAACTTGCAGCCGTAAGGAGGGAAGTTGAGGAACTTCTTCAGACAAGTTGGACGAAGGAGCAAGAGGCAGTTGCAGAATGTCCAACCGAAGAGGAAGAAGCTTGGGTAACGAAAGAAGTTATCTATGTACCAACGGCCGAGGATGAACTTGAAATCGGTCAAGTGGAGGAACGCTCGGGCAGAGGGTACACATTTGTAGTGGAAGATGCCCAGGAGGAGGGACTTCATGAAGATGATACGGAGGTATCATATGAACGTATGGCAGAAAGATCACATATGGCGAAAGGCAAACTCATTTTGTCTTGGTTATGGATGATCGTGTTGTGGGTAATCCTAACAGGATGCGGATTGGTGGATCGAGGATGGGCGATGGTTGCGAAACTCGGTGAAGTTGTTTACGACCGTATGACAAAACTATGGATGATGGTGCTATGGGCAACTATGATAGGATGCGGGGTAAAGGTTACCTGCAATTTTCGGCCGAAACGAGCAAAGGACCGTGGCAAGAGGTGGAAATCGAACATACGGCGGAAGGCTCGGAGAAAGCACCTCCGACTGATGAAAAGTAAGTGTAAAGAGGAGGGTGTGCGCAAGAGACCAATAGTCCGAGGGGGATATTGGGAGGCACATCGAAGACTGATAAATTGGGGAGAATTAGACCGGTGGGTCGAATTGTGGGATAAAGGAGGGCCGTGCGGCTCACCTCCTTTGAAACTCACATAAGCGAAGCGGGGATGGGCTCACCGTTGGTTGCTCAAGGCCGTGAGCCCGAAAAGGAGATTGAGCAGGTTGGTCCGACAGGCAACAGAGATTGTGGGGTTCCACAGGGGATTGAGCCAGGGACCGAAACCATAAGTGTTGCTTAACACTTGCGCAGGGAAATCCATGATGACTTGGAGGACGGAAGTATTGAGGAGCCGGGTCGATGTTCCGACTTGGTGTAGTATGGGATGCACACTCCCGAATCGTGCACTGGATTACGAAACGGGAGGGCGACTCGATATGGAAGGACGAAGAGGGCATGATGGTGTGGAAGTTGTCGAGGACGACAATGGAATAAGGTGGGGGAGGATGTAACGCCCTGGGAACTGGGCGCGCCACACGACAGTGGGCGTCCTGAACGACGACGGGCGGACCCGCCACCAAACGGTCCGGTTGGGCGACCCGACACAACTAAACTCTTAACCGGTGTAACGCAGGAGGCATCGGGCAGCAAGGGCGGGGGACAGAGGTGAACGCCCGAACGAATACACATGGGCGGACAGCGGAGGCGGAGCGCCCGAACAAATGTAAGTTTGACACGGAGAGTCGGGCGGTGGGCGACACACCCGCACCGGGTGTTGAACGAACGACATAGGCAGGGCGAGAGCTACACGACGACCGGCGGTAAGAAGGGCGACAGTTCGAACAACTGCCCACCCGGACGGAACAACGGTGTAGGCTGGGCAACACGAGAGGTGCCCGCCCGAACGAACAGGCAACTCGGCGAACGATGGGGTGGACCGAACAGCAAAGGGGAAATGTGCGATGGGCGGACCCGAACGGCAGGCACGCGACATGGGCAGGAGTACCGAACAGCGGGCAAAGCAACACGGGCAAGACCAAACGGCACAAACCGCCAAGCAACACGGTCCACACAAAGATCGAACGCACGGAGGATAAGGGCGGACGAGTTACATCGTGGGTGTGGGTGGCCATATGAAATAGGCCGACCCATCCCGAACGATAAACAACACGCCACCCGAAATGGAATAAGGACGTCAGCCGATGGAAGTGGGGGCGTCGTTCAAGCAAAGGGAGGTCGGCTTGAGTAACCGACACTCCACCAAGTGAGCGTAGGAACCTTATAAGTATGAGGGCGCTCATTTGGACAAAGGCATCAAGCGATCAAACGATCAAAGGATCAAGTCGATCAAGCATTCGTTCTAAGGCTTCGGCTACACCTTCGCACAACAGGCTCTTTGCGACGATGTGAAGGAGGACTTCCGGTGGGAGGCGGAAGTAAGTGGTCGGGACTGTTCGAGCAGCGAACAGGGCGAACGAAGGGTGCAACAAGACAAGTGCAGAAACGCACTCGGACGGTGAACGGGTCTGAATGAAACAGGTGACAGTGCCGTCGGTTGAGAGCGCAGGCAGGGCGCGCCGAGACACGAACAAAACAGCTGCGGTAGTTCGGTAGTCCGTGGGTCCGTGGAACGATCAAAGATCGTTCGGGCAGTTGATTGGGTCGGCAAGTCCCGAATGGGATTGTTGTAAACGACGAAGCGTCGTGCAGGTTGACTGTCTAGAGAGTGGAGCCGATCGGCTCACTCGAATTGTAATTGTAAAACTGTGAATTGAATTAAAGATCGGTTTTCAGAGGCGCCACCCAGGTTTGGGTCGGGCCTCCTTAAAATTGTGTCGTGATTTTGGTTACGGTTTTATGATTGTACATTGTTAATGCTGAACGAAGATTTATAAATTAACAGATATAAACACGTTATATGCTGGTTAATTATATGAGTAGTTCGGTTATGGTAAATTAAAGTAAAACACGGTTTAAGGAGATTAAATTGGTGTTGGAAGTCATAAAGAGGCGTAGTCTGCATATGCCCGAACCCGGCATAAGGCAGTGCCGCACCCCTTATAAAGGCAAAAAAAAAATATAAGGGCGTGACAAGGCGGGTCGGGCGAGGGCGCACCTGGGCGAACGAGCCCGTATCAAAAAATGCTAAGTTGTGACCCGA
>APFE030484392.1:0-12854 GCA_000404065.3 Pinus taeda
CTGAAAAGTGGGTATCATCAGATCAGGATTAGAGAAGGCGACGAATGGAAAACAGCCTTCAAGACCAATGAAGGGCTGTACGAATGGCTAGTTATGCCATTTGGATTGAGTAACGCTCCAAGTACATTTATGAGACTGATGAACAAAATGCTAAAGGAATTTATTGGAAAATTCGTGATAGTCTATCTGGATGATATTTTAATCTTTAGCAAGACAAAAAGGGAACACCTACAGCACATTCGAAAAGTGTTCGAGAAGCTGCAGCAGAACAAACTGCTGGTGAATTTGAAGAAATGCACTTTCCTACAGAAGGAGTTAATATACCTGGGATTTGTAGTGGCAGAGAATGAATTGAAAATGGACCCAAAGAAGATTACAGCAATCATGAGTTGGCCGTCACCAAAGAGTTTATTCGAGGTACGTAGCTTTCACTGTTTAGCAAGTTTTTATCGGAAGTTTATCAAGAATTTTAGTGAGATCTGCGCGCCGATGTTAGAAACCATCAAAAAGGCCAGTCAACCTTTTTGCTGGACAAAAGCAGCAGAAGACAGTTTCCGACTTCTGAAACGGAAGATAACAGAAAGGCCAATCTTGAGGCTGCCCGACTTCAGCAAACCTTTTCAGGTCCGGTGTGATGCAAGCGGGACAGCTATAGGTGCTGTACTCAGTCAAGAGGACAGACCTGTGGCATTCTTTAGTGAGAAACTAAACGAAAGCCGGCAGAAGTATTCGTCCTACGATAAAGAATTCTATGCAGTGGTTCAAGCCTTGAAGCACTGGAGGCATTACTTACTCGGCAATGAGTTTGTCTTGTTCTCTGATAATTCTGCGTTACAGTACATAACGCATCAACACAAACTGAACCACAAGCATGCCAAGTGGGTGGAGTACCTACAAAGTTTTACTTTCGTGCTAAAGCATATAAGCGGAACAGCCAATAAAGTGGCGGATGCTTTGAGCAGAAGAGTTTTACTCTTACAGGAAAGCAGCATACAAGTAATGGGGTTTGAATATTTGAAGGACTTGTACCAGATGGACGCAGATTTCAAAGAAGCCTTTGAGGCATGCCAGAATCCTGTTCTACGAAATACAAGCTCATGGCTGGATTTTAATTTACAGGACGGATTGTTATTTCGTGGAGGACAGCTATGTATTCCAGATTGTTCGATGAGGGAAAATTTAGTGAAAGAGAAGCATAGCGGAGGTTTGGCAGGACATTTTGGCATTGATAAAACATTGGAACAGCTAGGACACTTTTACTACTGGCCAAAAATGAGTCGAGACGTACAGAGGTATGTAAC
Source organism: Pinus taeda (assembly GCA_000404065.3). Taxonomy (NCBI): domain Eukaryota; kingdom Viridiplantae; phylum Streptophyta; class Pinopsida; order Pinales; family Pinaceae; genus Pinus; species Pinus taeda. The sequence continues at coordinate 1,302 of APFE030484392.1, forward strand.
CAGATGTAAAATCTGTCAACTGGCGAAAGGGCACAGCCAGAATGCTGGGTTATATACGCCCCTACCAGTTCCAAGAAGACCTTGGGATTCAGTCAGTATTGACTTTGTCCTGGGATTGCCCAGAACACAGCGGGGGTATGATTCAGTGATGGTGGTGGTTGATAGATTTTCCAAAATGGCTCATTTCATTCCGTGCCGGAAGACTAGCGACGCCACTTATGTGGCACACCTCTTCTTTACAGAAGTAGTTCGACTACATGGCTTACCGAGGACTATAGTTTCAGACAGGGATGTGAAATTTACGGGGCATTTCTGGCACACCCTGTGGAAAAAGCTGGGCACGCAGTTAAATTTCAGCTCCGCGTATCACCCGCAGACTGACGGACAGACGGAAGTAGTTAACAGGAGTTTGGGAAATTTATTGAGAAGTCTGACCGGAGAAAACTCGCGATTATGGGATCGAGCTCTAGCTCAGGCCGAATTCGCTTACAACGATTCGCCTAACCGGAGTACTGGACTAAGCCCATTCCAGATATTGTATGGTATGCATCCGCGGGGAGTACACGAATTGCGAGATTTAGGACAGCTGGAAAGGAGGAGTGCAGACGGGGAAGATTTTGCCGAGGCAATGAGTGAACTGCATGACAAAGTCAAGATGAAATTGCAAGATAGCACGCAGAAATATAAACAGCATGCAGATGTCAAGCGGCGTGAGGTACATTTCGAAGTTGGAGACGAAGTTCTTGCGCATTTGTGTCGGGAAAGGTTTCCTAAGGGAACTTATAACAAACTAAAGTTCAAAAAAATCGGCCCATGCAAAATCCTTCGCAAGTTTTCAGCGAATGCGTACGAAATTCAGCTGCCACCTGATATAGGCATATCGCCCATATTCAACGTGGCAGATCTGTTTCCGTATCATGCCCAGGTAGCAGACGAAAACATGGTACAGCCACAACGGGACACCCAGTTCGAGAGTAGTCTTTGGAAGAAACAGTTACCGTCGGTTAAGACTCACGAAATTGAAGGGATTATCAACACACAAGTAGCTAAACGGACGCGTAGGAAGGAGTATCTGCGCTACCTTGTCAAGTGGAAGGACCGTCCCCTGGAGGACAGTTCTTGGCTCGACGAAGCACAGATTCAAAGGGCAGGTTATTCGGTGGAGGAGCTCATGGAACGGAGCCATGAAAACTCTCGTTTACCTCGGCAGCCTGATGCAGGAGCATCTGGACGACAGGGTGAAGACCGAAACGGGACACACGAAGTTTCAGAAAAAGACTGGGAAGACTAAGCAAATCGACAAGGGACAGCAAGACTGTCAGTTTCTTTTTAATTTAATTTTATTTCTTTTGTCAGAGTCAACTACAGTTATTTAGAATCTCTGCTAGTTAATTTTTAATTAGTTTATTTTTATAGCTGTCAGTGAAAATTGTAATAAGTAGAATTAGTTTATTTCAAATAATGTACACAATCACCTTTGTGGGGCAAGTGACAAGAGTAGTTAGAAGTCAGGTTCATAACTGACAAACAAGAAACTAAATGAACTCAGTTACCTAACTGTTTGTAAATGGTTAAGGGAACAGTTACCAACCGAATCTTCTCGGTGGTACAAAAGACCAAATCAAATGCATTACAGGGGTTCAGTTTAGCAGCGAAGAAATGAGAAAATAGAAACATTGTCATTGTTTAAGAAAAGAACTTCATTCCTCTTATTATATTTTTCCTCTTCTAGAAATTATTGTACACGACAGAGTAAACTTATATTCTGAGTAAATCTTTACTTCTGAGAATTTAAACTTTTCTGTACATTACTGTAATTAAAATAGCAGTATCGAAAGACCTTAATCCATAGTCAAATATATGTAAACAATTGCACAGGACAGTGAACATGCAAGCAAACAAACATAAGGAGTAGTTTCCAGTTACCGCGTACAAAGTTACCGCATACAAGCAACAAATACAGCTAACCAAGTATGGAGTGAGACGTAGGCAAAACTACAACAAGTAACCAGATAAAGGAGCGAACGAACAAGTCCGGGTAAGGCACCGAACCCAAAATAGTTGAAATCGAATTCGAAGATAAACAGATGCATATATATTATAATGTCGGTCTGAGCCAAAAATAAATTAGTTACAGTCAACCATATGACGAGGGTCGAACCCTCTACGCTTTAAAACAAGCGTGACCATAGAGAATTACACCGAGTCCATACATCGTTCAAAGACAAGTAATAGACCCTACAGAGGCCGAAGCCTACAACAGACTAATGCAAACAGACAGTGCCGTGTAAGGCCAAAAACAACAGAAATCCTTTTTCTAAAAGACCGATATCATATCTAGTTACAGGCAGACGAAATATCAGGACAAACGACAAACAGAAAAGACGCAGAACTACCCGGGAACGCGAGGCCACCGATTATTGCAGACACCCACAGTGCCGCCACCTGCAACAGTCAACAGAACAAATGCATGAGTTAGGGTTTGGGAAAGAAACACAAACAAAAACCCCGTGACTTATTAAGTGCCAAGCTTTAACAGAGGAAAGAAATGAAACAAATGAATGAGTAAGGGTTACGAGGGAGAAGAATGTATACCTGAAAGTGGGCGGACACCATGATGCCGAGAACCCACCTGACCACAGAGGAGCCAGAGAGGTTAGCAGAGATTCAATAAACAAAAACGAAACTATAGCAGGGAAAATCAACTTACTGTTTGGAGGAGTTGAATGCCGAGGTCGAGAGTAACAGGTCCTCGAATGCACGCTGTTCTGGAGCAGGGCAAGGTCGTCGAGGCGGGAAATAACCAAAGAAATACCATGTATTCACCAACATACCAGCAAGCTTAGCTAAGGAGCAAGTTAACAGAGAAACCCGAGAGAAAACCATTGACAGAGACATGGAACCAGAGCCAAACTTACCAGAGTAACCGAGAAACAGAGGTACCGACGGAACCACGGTGGAAAACCACATCCTCCGACCAAAAAATCACCAAACACGACCACACACAGATAAATTCCTCCAAATACAGAGCCGAACCAAAAATCAGTTGCAGAGCGTCGAGTTCATGACACAAATGACCAAACGCGCGAAAGACATCGACCATAAACCGGAACGGAGGATTAGGGTTAGCCCCTAATCGAGGCGGACAGGTGTAGGCTGGAGGAGAGGCGAGGTACGAGGGGTAGGTCAACCAAGTACATGTACAATAAATGGTCGGACTAACCAAAGCCGATTGGAAATCAAACAAAATCAATTCGCCAAATCCGAAAGGTACCGGGTGGAGCAAGTCGAGGTAGGGCCACGTGGACGGGCCACATCAAAAAATAACATTAATCAAGTTCTCCGCAACCAATCAGCATTAAGGAGCTCTTAGGTTCAATGAAAATTTCATTAACTCAAAATGGCATAAAGGAGTTTAATCAAATTCTTTGTGTTTCCTGAAAAACATACATAAAAGAAACTGGGAGGTTCATCCAAACAAGAATAAAAAACATTGTGCATACATATGATATAATATGCTTAATATGTTAACATTGGTAGAATGTTTTAACAATGCATAACATACCATAGTAATATGATTAATATGTTAATATTAGTAGAACATTTTAACAATGTAAAACATACCATAATAATTGAAGAGACAAAAATCCTTGCCAGTGCTAATAATTGGTCAAAAGGAAGATAAATAGTAAAAAAACTCTAAGTGTCTAAATCAAAATAATAGTTTAATCATTAGTGGAATTTGACCACCAACTCTTATTATTAAATCAATATAATAAATTAATAAAAATATTATTTATATTTATGAATAATAATGAAAATAAAAACTAACCATTATTTTTATCATTAAATAAATGTTAAAAATTAATTAAAACATTCACAATAAATAAATATAACAATTAAAAATAAAATAAACAAAACTAAAACAACCTCTATATTATAATACCAAAACCTACTGTTTAGTAAACCCTTGTATTAATTAATTTTAACTATTTCTATAAATTCATCAATATAAAATGTATTAATTAATATAACTATTTTTTTTAAAAAATATTGAAAAATCCAATATAAAATATAAGTGAATGAATACTTGTAAAATTCAAACTCTAAAATTATTTTATAAATATCTCTTTTAATTTTTTTGAAAATAAAGAATGAAAATACAAGGTAATGGGCCACTGTTAAAATCAAGAGTAAAAAATGCAGAAACTTCAAAACCAAGAATAAAGATACAAGGGGATGGACACTCGTTAAAATCCAATCCAATCCCAAGAATAAAGATACAAGGGGATGGACACTCGTTAAAATCCAATCCAATCCATTGTTTTTCACCTAACTCCATTCCTCACCATTGTTTATAAACATTAAAAACAAATATAAGGGAGGTGAAACTCGAGGGTTTTACATGTGGGGATGATTTTATCTCCATTTTTAATGCACCATCTGTACTTAAAAAAAAATCTTACACACCAGTTTTGTAGTAAAACAAAGTTTTCACCTCTTGCAATAGATTCTTTTGATTTTCTTTTATTGTTACATTGGGATGGGTGGCATTATTGAGTATTAATGTCAACTCCATGTAAAGATGGATGGACTTTTTAAATATTCCTATAGGTTTTTAGACATGACATTTACATCGAAATGGATGCCTTTGGACCCTTCTTCTCACTAAGTGGATGGGATCTTTATGCAGTGTTCCCAAAGCTCATGCATGTTATTAAACATTAAGATTTAATAAGAACTTGCTATCCCATCATCCAACCACTGAAATAAATTATACATAGGACAACAATTATTCGCCTCAATAAGGGTGTGGACAATATGACTCTATAGTGTTCTCCCAGATGGGAGCAAGTCCCTTGTAATCTTCTTTTCGAGAAACTCTTGCCAATGGTCATTGAGACTATGGTCAACCCCACTAAATTTGTAAGCATTTGAATATACACTTTGTCAGGTTGGAAGACACCATTGATTATCACCTAAACAACATGCGCCCACCGGATCCAAATATCTAAAAATCACCCCTGGTAACTTTACTTCGAATTTGTTTGTGTGGTTCTGGGAAACTTCTAGAGATGCTTAACTTGGCTACTAAGACTAGGGATTTTGTCCACAATAATTATGAGAGTTTTATATTGTGTTCAAGGTACTTGCAATAAGTATATTATTTTGAGTTTTATATTATGTTCAATGTACTTACCATAATTATATTATTTTTATATTTTTAAAATGTAATGTAAACATGTGAAGGAAGGAACATCACCAATTTTTTATTTTTATTTTATTTTTTATATATAATGGATTATATAAATTATTTACAAGGAATATTCGAAATTTTTATTAAAAAAAATTATATTTCAAAATTACATATTTTAACTTTAAATGTTATGGTAATTTAATTAATTTAATTAAGTTTTTGATATATTATTTGAGGAAACTATTTTCTATTCCTAAACAAAATACAAGATAAAAAAATTACATATTTATATTGTAATGCACTTTCATTTATGAGTTAGACCATAGTTTTAGGTATACCATTGAAATTTGACTTTTATGGTAGGTAGTCAATTTCATGTTATCACTTTTTTAATAATATAATCTTGCTATTTTTAAATTATGATGTATAATAGATTTTTAATAATTATGAAGTGAACTCTTTCAAACACAAAAAATAAAATGATTACATATTCATATTGTAATACATTTTATTTTTTATGATTAATATACAAATTATATGGTAATTTTGGGTGAATAAAGAGAGCTTGACTTTCATGATGGGTAGTTGATTTAAGGTTATTATTGTTATCAAAATTAATTTAATGAGAAACAAGTTTGACATTTAAAAACTTCCACTGTTTACTTATAAATGTTTAATATTATTAAAGGAAACTCTTTTCAACATAGAGACAAAATGATTAGATACTCATATCATATTGTAGTGCATCTTCATTTATGATTAATTCATGAATTAAACCATGACTTTTGATATACCATGAGAATTTGACCTTCAGGGTGGATAATTGTTTAGGTTATCATTGTTATTAAAATTATTTAAAGAAAAACAGGTTTTCATATTTAATGTTATTGAGGACTTTTATTTTATTATTGAGGTGGATAAGAAGAAATACATGAATGTTGTATGGTTTGGAAAGAATAATTGATGTCAAATATTGTCTATAATGTAATTTTTTCTTGGTTACCTTTACTTTAATTAAAATATAATAAGGATGTTAGCATATCTTAATGCACAAAAAATAACCAAATAGTAAACTATAATTCTAACTTAAACAAAACAACCTGAATTTGTGTGTTAAGTCATAACAATATTTAGATATGTGTGATGTCTTAAAAGTGTAAAAACCTAATAAATTATGTAAGATACATATATTATTGGTTGTAACAAATCTTACAAAGATCTTATTGTAATGAAATTATTTACAATACAATATGGAACACTTATTTGATTGTCTTTTACTCTACAATAGGATTTATAAATATAGTTTCCTTAAAATGTTCGCTACATTTGGATCCCTAAGTCAACTCCCAAAGACAAGAAAGCTTACAAATCATGGTAGAAATATGCATAGGAAAACATATGTACACATAATAAATACATCAAAATATATGACAATATCCATAAATTATGAGTGAGAAATGATTTAAATCTAAATGCATATTCTAGCATTTTTTCAAGAAAAAAATCCAACTACTTTCTATTAAATAAAAAGATGTTTACATATAGCCTTGCATATAGCATATGTGTCACCAACCTAATATGCCCAAAAATATAATTCCACTACAATATATTATTTAGCAATAAGCTCTTTAAAACACTTTCATTGTATAATTTATCTTCAAAATTGATTAGTATAATAATATGATCATGGTTTTGGATATACCATCATTATGATAATTGATTTGATGCTATATTCAAAATTATTTACAAAATAAACATATCTCTTCATTAAGTTACACTTATATTGAAGGATTTTTGTTTTACTAACTTTTTATTTGTGACCAATATGAGAAAACATATAGATTCTATAAACTTTCACAAAAACGTTAGATATTAAATCTCCTTTACAATGCAGAATTTAGATCACTCACAACATAAAATCACTCTAATATATTGCTCATTTTTCTTAACATAAATTGTTAAGATATATTACTATTCACATATCTCTTTATATCACCCTATTTGAATTCAATGTCATTGTTTCTATTATCTCCTTTCTAGACCAAATGTAAAAATACTCACTTCTCTTCTTTATAAAATTTCCTCAAATACTTTTTCTTTTTAATTTATTTAATTTTTGTTAATACAATTAATTTACCATAAACATTAATACTAATATTAAAAAAATTAGTTAATCCTTATATTCCAAAGTATGAAAACACTAAGCACTTGCCTGAGGTGAAAAACAAAATACACACTAGACTATTAACAAGGTTAAGGATTAGACTATTAACAAGGTTAGGATTACTATATTAGAATTCAGATTAAATTTTCTTTGACACGGAATTTAAAAAACATGATAAATTAAGAAAAATATATATTTATAAAATATAACCATATTTTAAGAGAAAAAAATCATGTTGTCTAATTAAAAATGACAAACACCAATGCATCTATAAATTACAAAATGGCAAACACCAATTAATTAGTATAAGCTCACTTTGACAAACACCAATTAATTAGTATAAGGACAAACACCAATTAATTAGTATAAGCTCACTTTGACAAACACCAATTAATTAGTATAAGCTCACTTGCTTGAAGTCTGGACTAAAGTTATGGACTAACTATAAAATAATAAGAAGAACATGTCCCCTTGTAGGTTACCTTGTTGAACAAGTAAACTCAGAAGTATACTGAAACTCTTTAACTTTTCGATCGCTTTACACAGTATGTCACCTATAGGGCTTAAAGAAATGCATGTCATGTCTTTTAAAATTACAGAATAGCTGACAACTTAGTTCGCATAGATACTCGACAGCTATGGCATTATTCTTTTGTCTTTTAGTGGGAATTATAAGTAACGAGGACACGAACAGAAATGACATCACTCACTTAATGGTCAATCACTTATTGGTGTGTATGAACATTGAAATCATTACCTTAGGAAAATGACCTCTTATCAATAAAAGGATTAGTAAAAGATTTTTTTTTTTAACTATAGTGGATAGATAATTTGTGTGAGATTAGTAAAAGATGAGTAATGGGATTTGATTTAGCTCGTTAAAAATGTTTGTAATTTATATTATTATTTTTAATTTTAATTATTTATTTAATTAATTTTTATATTAAATAAATTAATTTATTTTATTTTATATTTTTTAAATTATATATTATTATATATATATATATATATTCGCTTAGATAGTTCAATTGGCAATGCAGGTGGAAATAAAATCTCATTGAATTAGAAGCTTGGATTTCGAATCTTGTGCTTTCTTGAATTGGAATGAGAAGTTAAGACATAATAAAAATTTCATTCCTACTAAATTAAATTGTATATTATATATTATTTATGAGTTTGTTTATTTTAATATAGAAAAAAATGAATTGATTTAGTTTTTATATATTTTTAAAATTATTTATTATATATAAATTGTGTTAAAATTAATATATATCTTAATATTTTTATTTTTTATTGTAAGCGGGGGCGACTCTTTGATTTACATGTCCATTATGTACCCCTCTACGAGGGAAGGGTAGCCCAAGATTTGAACCCAAGACTTCCGGTTCGGTGAGACTTCATTTCCACGGCCCTTGCTGCTTGAGCTACCCCATGTGGACATATATATCTTAATATTTTAATATTAGTATTTTTTTCAATATTTTATTATAGTAATAATTGAAATATTTTTTTTCCAAGTTTCCATTAATATATGATTAGCTTTTGGAATTTTGTTTTACTAGGATGAATGGATAATTTATGAGAGTAATATGAGATTAATTTTTGGATTTATTATTATTATTGTTATTATTATTATTTTTATGGAATGGAATAATTTATGATGGTAATTTGAATAAGGCTCAAGATTAATTCTAACTCAAAAATATATTTAACAATTAGTAAATCAAATATACTAAAATTTTTTAATTTAGGAAAGTAAGAAGCCTATTCCTTTACCTTTATCACAAAACTAAAAATGTTTATGGTAAGATTTGAAACCAAAATTCTTATTTTCAAATTTTATTGTTTCATTTGAAAGTTTCTTGTGATTTTAATTCTTAATAAATAAATTCAATTTATTTGAGTGGGCCTAATGGTTAAGAGCATGCATTTCCTCCTAAGAGGTCGCAAGTTCAAAACTAGATGGGGTAGAGTATGTATGCCTGCGCAGAGGTGGGGGTTCCCTTGTCCCACAAACAAGGGGGTCTCATACACCAATTTTATGCCTGGCTTGGCTCGTAGGTTCAAAACCAGAGGGGGTAGAGTACGTATGCTTGCACGGAGGTGGGGGTTCCCTTGTCCCACAAACAAGGGGGTCTCATACATCAATTCGGTGTCTGGCTTGGCTCGTAGGTTCAAAACCAGAGGGGGTAGAGTATGTATGCTTGCACAGAGGTGGGGGTTCCTTTGTCCCACAAACAAGGGGGTCTCATACACCAATTTGGTGTCTGGCTTGGTTGTGACCTTAAAATTGGATAGTAATAATAATAACAATTATCGCAAGTGGGGGTACCCTTGTCCCATAAACAAGGGGGTCTCATACACTAATTTGATGTCTAGCTTGGCTTGCAGGTTCAAAACCAGAGGGGGGAGGGGGCAGAGTATGTATGCCTGCATGGAGGTGGGGGTTCCCTTGTCTCACAAACAAGGGGGTCTTATACACCAATTTGGTGTCTGGCTTGGCTGTGACCTTAAACGCAAAATTTACGAAGTTGAAGTTGAAATCTCAGTGTGTGACTGAGATCAAGGAGATTAAGTAGAGGGTTAATAAATTTGTGTGGGACATACATCATCAACTGAAGTGCTTACTAGGTCAAGCTAACCTTCAGATCTCAGATGAACAACATAGGGACTGGTGCATAACTTCACTATTACCTCACTTAAGATTACCATTATCTCAACAGAAGATTGGGTCTTAGGTCGAAGTATTGGAAATAAAGATGAAGCTAGAAGATTCATTGATCGAGGATACAAACGTGGGAGTTCAATAAATCTAGGCGTAGCTAACAAGCCTGCATATGGAGTTGCAGTATCTGAAGAAGGGAAAGGAGGTTAAGTCAGAGACACATTCTGAAGTTTGGTGCACAAAATGTAAGGTTCAAGGTCATCATAAGGATCAATGCCCTATATTCTAGGATTATATAGTTGCGGGAGGTCCTAACTCACTAAAACCAGAGTCTTCCACTGGATCAAGCACTAGTGCAAGTACCTGGTGTAGTATTTTCCAAGTTTTAGGACAACATTCAACCCGATAATTTCTCCCTATTGCAGAAGTTTATACAGTCTCCAAAGCAATTTTTTTGTAACTTTTGTAAATCAATTGGTCATGACGAGAGAAATTGTCAAAGCTATGAACTAATGATGGTAAAAACTCCACTATATAGGATACAAGCAAAAAACTGCGCGCATAATGACTAGGGATCACTTACAGTTCGTGGAGGATTTCAAGGACGAGGAAGAGGACAAGGAGGAGGAGTTGGAAGAGGTCGGGGCCAGATAATTTGTTACAATTGTGGAGAACAAAGACACTTTGCATGTGATTTTAAAAATCCAACGCACCCTTCATGCCAATATTGGGTCAATTTGATCATGTTGTAGAAGATATCTCGATATTAATAGTGAAAATGTAGGAGAAGAAGACCCAATGTCAACACATAATATCCAAATGATGAGATCTGATTTGTGTGAAGATGATCCCAGTGTCAACATATTCATGCAAAGTGGTATAGCCATCGGCGAAGACAAGGTTGAAGGAAAACATCCATAATAAGAGTCATGGTTCCGAAAAGCTGGTGAAAAGAATGTTGGGTTTGATTTACGTAATGAAAAAGAGACATTCACAGAGGAAAGAAAGAATTTTATGAGTCTGGTTGCTTCTACATCTCAGAACCCAATGCTGATAGCCTCACAAAAGGAGAAACTTGAAGATGCTACTACAACCCAAGAGTTAGATCCCACCATGTTGAAATCATTAATGTAGACCTATGTGAAGTTACTATGAGATGGGAAGGTAGTGGAAGGGCTGCAAGAACTGATAGATAATTGCACCAACAAGGATAAGCCACCACTAGGACAATGCATAGTCAATAAGGTAAACCAAAGAAAGAAAATAACTAGTAGGAAGATGCGACTGACTGTGCAAATCAATGATTTTGAAATGGATCAAGTAATCCTAGAATTGGGATCCAATGCTAATGTATTGCCAAAGAAGACTTGGGAATGTATGGGAAAGTCTAAGTTACAATGGTCACCAATTCAACTGCGCATGGCAAATCAACAGAAGATAATTCCAATGGGGTGCTTGCATGGAGTAACTGTAGATATTGAAGGTACAAGAGTAGTGACCAATTTCGAAGTTATTGAGATCGTCGAT
>APFE030484395.1:15125-64182 GCA_000404065.3 Pinus taeda
TATGTGGATGATATGTTTTTGGTTGGAAATGACAAAGAAATTATCCAAGATTTGAAGACCCAATTTTCCTCCAAATTCGACATGAAAGATCTCGGTGCTGCAAACTATATTTTGGCATGGAAATTAAAAGAGATCGGGCAAAGAGGAAGCTCTGGTTAAACCAGAGGAAGTATGTCGAGACAATATTGCAGAGGTTTAGGTTTAATATGCAGGATAGTAAACTGGTGAAGGTTCCTATTCCTGTAGGTGTGAGGTTATCTGCTAAACAATGTCCCAAGACACAAGAAGAGGAAGAGGACATGTCCCATGTTCCATATGCAAGTGCAGTCGGTAGCCTAATGTATGCAATGGTTTGCGTTAGAGTCGGTCTGGTCGAGTCCTCCGTCAGGGATCAAAACTCTTTATGCATTTCATGAGTAGGTGTCCTGCTCCACTCTTCCAGTTTGCATTTCTCTAGGGACATGCCATGATTTGACGGAGCAAGTCCTACTAGTCATTTTCCCTCATGTCTGTCCCCTGCTGGTTCAGGTCTTGGTCCATAATCACTGAAATTCATGATAGTCAAGGTCTGGTCATATTACAGGACAAAGTCATTTTTTATGATTGTGTCTAGGAAACCATCAAATGGTCTGTGAAAAAACATGTCCAGAACAAGCCATGAAGGCCAGGGGGAGACCTTATACAGCTATGGTCCAGAAAGCTTCATCATCACCTGAAGAGACATCGACTCTTCTTCAAAACTCTGTTTTGAAGAAAAGTCAAACAAGGTGATTTATGACAAAATTTTCCAAAAATGCACGAGTTGATTTTTCAGATGCAGTCATGGTTTCTATGACCAAAGGCCCAATCACACAGTACTCGCAAAGAAATGCCAAAAATCCCATCATGAGAGCCAAATTTTCAGAGAAAAATGAAAATCAGGGTGTTTTAAAGTTAATGAAAAAAGTGTAAAACACAAACATTTGAAAGTGGGTTTTCAAGGAAGAAAAAATCAAACCCATCTCCTCCGAGGATATAAATACATGTTTTGCCCGAATAAAAGCCATTGTGCTCTTGCAAGACTTGGAGAAAGCATTTCAAAGGTGAGAAAGAAAAATCATGAGCGTTTGAGGGAGTGAGTTGGATTTTGAGGGCGCGGCACATACACCAAGGAGCGCAGCGCAAACAGAGGGCGTGGTGCACACGTAGCCATCCCATAGTGGGAAAGTTACAAAGGCGTGACGCACACCCAGTGCGCAGCGCACTGGGCTTGGCGCGCGATGCACACAGCCAGGGGCATAAACAATTGCCAAACCGCTTCAAATCTTAGTGAAGACTAGCAAAACAAGAGGTAGGCCCTGTGGGCACCTCTTCTCCATCAATTTTGTCATTGATATGGTGCTTATGAGATGTTTAAATGTCACCCAAAAGCATAAGGTCAAACATGAAAAAAATCACCAAGAAAACGATGGCTATGGTTGCAAAAATGTGATAATGGCACCAAGGTTTCACTCCACTCCCCTTCTACCCTCACCCATCATCTTTCTCATCTCTCCTTGACCATTTTTCCTAAGGACCCCACCCTAAAACCACTACATAACCCTTTCCCTATCCCTGCAAGCAATTCATGGTGAAATTCTGAGCACGCGGCACACACACAAGGAAGCGCGGTGCACTCATTGTGCGCGGCGCACTGGTAGCCGGTTCACAGTGTAAAAATGCCACTGGCGCGGCGCACTCAGAGCGCACGGCGCACTGGGTAGTGTGTGTGGTGCACAGAGATATAAAGCCTAGAAAACCACCAATTTGCTTAAAATTTTGTGAATGCCTCAAATTTGAGAGGTGGACCAACTACCTTCACTCTTGGCATTAAACTTGAGAAGAATACCATGATTTTGATGAGTATAAATCTAATGCCAAAGTTTTTTTTTAGTAAACAAAAGAAGACACAAAGAAATCAGGCTCCAAAGGTTTTTGCTACAGTAATGGTGTTATCAAAGTATTCTCCTACCCTACTCCTATCACCATTTTCCCTGCATAATTTTCCCCTTATCATCACCCTAACACCACTGTAATCATATTCCTTTTTCCCCCTCCTCCTATGAATAAAAAAACCCAAACTCTACCAAAATAAATTCAAACCCTACCCCATCAATACCATACCCAAAAAATTCTCCCAAATCCCTGATAAGTTTCTCCTTTTAAACCCCTATTCCCCTTTCATCATTCCCCTCCTAACACTCCCTGTTTTATTTTCACCTTGGTGACAGATTCTCAGAGCATCTATCAGTTTCATTAGATTCAGAGGGCAGCATAAAACTCAAGGTACAAGTAGCAGTAATGGCATCAGAAAATTCATCAGAGTATGAGGAGGGGACCCACAGTGGCACATCTTCAGGAGAGAGGGCCCATAGGAGACATCACCGGAGTGGCAGACATCTAGAGATGAGCCAAACACCCTCACTGAGCTGCAAGCATGCCCGCTCGCCATGTCTTGTTTCCAGCACTTGGCATGTTATGATTTTTGTCAAAGGGTGGCAAATGTTAGAGTCCATCATGAGTTGGCCCGCCTTTTTGCACTTCATCTATAGGGAGGTCAATCCGTCCTGGCTGGGGTCACTTTCACCTTGACACCGGAAACCATATCAGTGGCAACAGGAATATCGAACATTGGAGAGCAGTGGCATAAGAAAAAGAAGGTGGAGAGGCATCATTATGAGCCTTACATCAAGAAAAGCTGCTTGAGCCAGCTCACCAGAGTTTTTCCATTCAAATTTTTGAGAGATGAGTATGCCCCACTCATGAGATTGATCATGAAGTATTTCAGTTGTGAGGGGAGGTTTTCACGCCTTTATGCATATCACATCAGGTTGCTCATGCACTTCACCTGGGTGGAGATGATGAGCCTCCCATTTTTCATTTGCAACAACATTGAGAAGTTGAAAAAATTCATGTGGCACAAGACCCCTCGACAGCAGCTAAACAGTGTCTATCATTTTGCTCTCATCCGGATTTTGGTGGACCATCAGTTTGGATTGCAGGGTATTGCCTGGGAGGACTTCATCTCCCGTGATTTCTTCAGCACTCCACTAGTGGTACCAGAGGTAGAGCATGAGGTGGGGGGTCCTTCACATCAGTTTGAGCGCCATGAGACTGCCACCATGCCAGTGTACATCACATACTAGAAGGGCAGTAGGTCGTTGTTCGCAGCAGCAAAGCGAGTGTTATCTCCACCCGAGGTGGAAGGGGCCTCGCTTCCGAGATCAGTGCCACAGGAGCAGGGTAAGGGAAAGGAGCCAGTAGAGGAGGAGGGGCCATTAGGTGCACAAGAGACCGGTGTCATCCTCATTCCGGATGAAGAGACAGAGGCAGAGAATGCCAAACTTAGGATGATCATTCGGGAGCAGGACACAGAAATCAAAGACTTGATACTCAATTTTGAGAGGGCCAGATGGGTCATCAAGTATCTGGAGCAGAGAAACAAATAGCTTGAGGACCAACAGATGATCATGGAGCTGCAAAGAATTTGTGAAAATTGTATGTTTTAACCCCGTACAGAAATTACCTTCATACGAATTCTAAATCACAGGAAAAATAAAAATGTGAGAGCATAACACATAAAACACATATACACAGAGATTTCCCACTAGATCTCAAAACCGAGACTACCAGCTTGATTTTTCATTATATTTCGTTCAATGTTACAATACATATTTATACATGCCGAAGCATCCAATACCATGGACCGAAAACCATCGCGTCCAAAACCATGGACCGAAAACCATAGGTAGGTTCGCCCAACCTAATATAGGGTCCAAAAAAATGTTTCTTGGGGCGCTGCCCCGAACCCCATAGAGGGGGGCTACTCGCCCCCCTCAAACCCCCCGGACAGGGGAGGTTTCCGTCCCCCCTGTGACCCCCCCGTTGCGCAATCGGTGCAACGAAGGGGGGGACTCCTCCCCCCCTCTAACCCACCGGTTCACTACGTAGGTTAGTCGTGGAAAGAATATAACACAACCCAACAAAAATCGACAAGCTGTCCAGCAGAGAGGGATCGAGCTCACTACCTTGGAGTAAGAGATCAACAACGACCGTGAGTCTTGGTTGGAGCGAGTCAATCTACACTTGGAGCAGTGCTTGGATAAAGCTAATAGAGAGAAAGACATGCTGAGGTGCATGACTCATCACTACCAGGCCCAAAACATGAGCTCCAAAGCAAGAATCAGGAGCCTAAAGGTAAAATTGAGCAAAGCGACAAAGGAGGCAAAGGAGGCAAAGGAGGCAAAGGAGAAAGATCGGCTTTGAATATTGGCTAAGGCTTCCTTGGCATAGCATAGCACTTCATAGGGAACCTCCAGCACAAATTTCAAAAAATTTGGGCAAATTTTGGTCACAGCCAAATGTTTTGGACACCAAGCAGAAAATTCCTCACTGTGCGCCACGCCACTGGTGTGATGCTAAAATTCTAGGGATCTAATCAAGGAATGGCTTGCATATTTGGATTCAGCATCGAAAAATATGACTACTAGTGTCCAGGCAAGAAATTTTGACAAGATCTCGGCCTCTTAAAGGTCAAAAAACATCCAAAAATGGCCTCTCTGCCACGTTTTTGACACACAGAAAGTAGGCTTGGGAGAATGAAGCTTTGGGGGGGCCAATGAGCACCAAATTTGGAAATTCCAGTGGGGTTAGAAAGTAGATAGGACAGGCTTTCCAACAAGCCCACTTGGGCACATTTTGGGCACATGCAAGTGCTCCAAAACGGGCTCCAAAGTGGTGCGATGCATAGAGAATTTGGCATGGTGCACAGAGGAAAAAACTACCAATTTGCTCCCGTTTCGTGAAATTTTGGGTAGCGACTTCTCCAAGTGGGCCCGATCATCTACACTTCGGTTTTTTGGCACCAAAGGCGAAATTTAAAGAGTTTTCTCTCCAGA
Source organism: Pinus taeda (assembly GCA_000404065.3). Taxonomy (NCBI): domain Eukaryota; kingdom Viridiplantae; phylum Streptophyta; class Pinopsida; order Pinales; family Pinaceae; genus Pinus; species Pinus taeda. The sequence goes on from APFE030484395.1 coordinate 20,042, forward strand.
TGGGCATCTATCCAAGTGGCAAAGGAATGCAAAGGGTCACCCCAGCCAAATGTCATGCTTGAGAGCGATGCACCTGTAGCTGATGGTTGGCCCTCCATCTTCATTTCGAAATGATTTGAGTAACTTACCAACCCCTGGGAATTCTATCTCTTCCTCACATATTCTATATATTGTAAGCAAGTTATTTGCAAAGGGTTCGTTGGCTTGTAACTTTTGGAAGACTGTGGGAAAGAAACTTTGTTTCTGCACTGTATATTTTTACAGAGAATTAATGAAAGGCAGCGGCTCTGTTTCATGAGATTCCTGTGGTTGTGAGTGTAGCAAGTGTGTCTCTTATGTTTCATATGTATCTTGTTATGTTTCATAGTTCATTTCGCATTCTTTTTTGGTGAAGCTTTTCAAGTGAGATCAGGTAGAACTCAATACTATTGCTCTACCTCTAGGAAAATTTCATGTGCAGTGTTTCATTCTTCTGTTGAAAAGGATTCATGTTGTCCATGACCTTTTTACCCTCTTAATCAATCTCTCCATTTCTTTGTTATGTTCCATAGTTTCATTTCGTATTCATTTCTGGTGAAATTTTTCGAGTGAGATTAGGTAGATATCAATTCTATTGTTCTACCTGTGGAAAAATTTCATATACAATGTTCATTCTTCTGTTGAAAAGGATTCATGTTGTCCATGCCCTTTTCACCTTCTTAATCTATCTCTCCATTCCACCATACCTTAAAACTAAAATTGCTATGCTTTCCGCCTACCTTGCCTCGCGAAATAATCTGTGCCTTTACGTTAAGTTCTCTATTCATTGAGGTCCAGTGGTCCCATAACATCCCAGAAACACAGTCATTCATAAAACTAACTCCTTATTTTCATTTTCACTTACTAGCCTAAGATAAATAGTTCGTTTGAAAGTCATCTCAGTCCTTTTCGTTCATCTATTCACTGAGTGTGACCCGGAGAGAGCCGTCTCCTGTTCTGGTAGGGCTAGCTACCAGACTGAGCATGGTTTGTGGTTACCCTGAATTTTTCCTTCCTTCAGCCTGAGGTGGATTTAGGTGCTAACATAGTGGCGACTCTGCTAGGGAATGAAATCAAATCCCCTTGGTTTTTAATAATTCTAAGCTTCTGGATGATAAGTTTAGGATTTGATAGGCTGATGTAAAATAGGTTGTGTCCTTTGATTTTTCTCAATAGCACGCTAGCTTTGAGACGATATACCAGAGCCAATCTAGACCCGGATCCTCCTCATATCTACGAAAACCCAAATTTGATCCCTAGACTCCTTCGTCAAGAAAACACCATAACTCCCGTGTTGAAATCCCATTCATGTCCCGTCATTTTTGAGCATCTTGAAGAGCTTGAGTTTGACGAACGGTTTGAGATATCATTGTTTGAATCTAAATATGAAAGGGCTGTTGATTATACTGTCCCCAATCCGCAATTTCTTGTAGACCTCGAAACAGAAAGAGCTAATAGATTAATTGATAATTACATTGCAACACAGCCCCAAAATCCAATTGCAAGCCCCTTGCAAACTGTGCACACTCCTCCAACACCTCCAAGGCCAAATCCACCAAGAATGATGGCTGCCTATTTTGCACCCCTTGTTCTACCCCAAATTCTAGGTGATATGCCCGCTGATTACCAAAGAAAAATCCCATTCTTTGATGGCACTCATAACGACATTACTGAGTAGCAACACGTGGAGAGAATGACAGACTTCTGTGAACTTTATGAGATCAATGCAGAGAATGTGGCAATGAGGCTCTTTGTACAAACATTTGCAGGTGATGTGAGGAAATGGTTCAGAGGTTTGACGGCTGCAAGTATCACTACCTTGGCTGAACTACATAGAAAATTTTTGAACCGGTGGGAAGTGAAAAAGAATCCTCTTCAAATTCTGTCCGAATATGAGCAAATCAAGAGAAATGCTAGTGAGTCAGTCCAAGATTATTGCATGAGATTCAATACAGTGTATAATGAAATTCGAGATGATCTAAGGCCACCCATGGGACTAGCCATGTTGAAATTCCCAGATGGTTTTGATGCTGATATGGCTTATCAATTGAGAGAAAGAGAACAGACCACAATGGAAGACATGTAAAAAATTGCAGTCAGCGTTGAGGCAAATCTGCTGCCAAAAAGAGCTAGAGCAAAAGCAGAGAAGAAAACCATTGTGAAAGAAGAATCTTCTTCAATGGATTAGCTTCTCAAAATGGTAAAGCAGATGCTTGAAAGCGTAAAACTTGATAAGCTAGAATCAGAAGTTAGGAATCCTAACTTTCGTGGTCAGCAACAACCACAATATAGGATAAGACAGAGAGATCAGCGAACTCAAGAGCAGACTGCACAATAGCCGGTACAAACACCTTTGCAGCAACATTTTGTGCATGGATCGGAATCAGATGAAGATGGGAATGTAATGGGCGACGAGAATCATCTCTTTACTCCAGATGATTTGCCTACTTATCTCACTGAAGAGAACGAGTATACATAGAATTCAGTCGCACATGAGGATGGAAATTTAATTCTGGCAAGCGACACTGTCTTGGAGGAACAATCAGATGAATGTCAAAGAGGGTACATGAATGCTATGTCTACACAACAACAATGATATTCACTTAGAAACAGAGATGTGCTGGTCAAACCAATTTAGAAAAAGAAGGAGGGTGAAACAACAAAAAATGATGCATCAGCTACACAAAGAAAAGGAAAGGAGGTGGTTGGTCCGGAGAGCAGCAAACCATAATCCGCAAAACAATCACAACAACCAGCCACCTCAAAGGAAAAGGAAAGGAAAGAGATCCCAGTCAAAGAGGTAGAAAAGACTCCCGCTTTTAGCCTAGAGAACGAGATTTCTAAGTTAAAGGTATCCATCCCCTTGACTGAAATAATGAAGAACAACAGTTATAAAGGACAGATTTCTAAAATGTTGAATTTGGACCCAATGTCCGACATGGTAAATGTAGAAGATGATCAACCTGAAGTGATTTTTGGACCAACATCGAATGATGGGTCTCCTGATAGCGATGTGCCACCCTTTTATATCAGTTTACGATTGCATGATTTTGTGTTACACAATGCTATGTTCGATTCCGGAGCTTCTCACAATCTCATGCCCAAGGCTATCATGGATAAGCTTGGTCTGGACATCACCTGACAATATCATGATCTCTATTCATTCGATTCCAGCAGAGTAAGATGTATAGGTCTCATCAAAACTTGGTTGCGAGTTTGGATCAGCTCCCTATGAAAAATGTCCTGATGGATGTGGTGGTAGCATATATTCCTCCAAGGTTTGGCATGCTTCTTTCCAGGACTTGGGTAGCAAAATTGAAAGGGACACTACAGCTAGATTTCTCCTATGCAACAATCCCAGTGTTCAGAAAAATGAGGAAATTATACCGGGAACAAAAGATGAAATATATGATCACAAGAAAGGAGAAACCGATAAAGCATCCTATTAACTATGTCCATACAGATTTAGAGTCTTTTGTTTTGTTTTCAGATAGTTTAAATGAGATATATAGTTAGATGGTAGAAGCAGACGACATTCCGGAAATAACAGAAAATTTCAGATAAATCTTGAAGAAAGAAGGACAAGAAAAGCAGCAAAAGATTGGGCAATCGACTGAAAACAATGGACAGCAAGCAGACAAGGCATGACAAACAAATTTTCAGCACTTACAAGAGGAGGAAGAAGGCTTGTGGACCATGGATTTTGATGGAGCAGTAGGGAATGATGGCGTTGGAATTGGAATTTGGGTACACAGTCCTTTCTCCGCCCCAAACAAAGTGCCTAGCAGCGTGAGAGTTTGCTCTTACAAGCTAGCCTTTGAATGTTCAAATAATGAAGCTGAGTATAAAGCTCTGATTGTTAGCCTAAAAATTCTTAGAAAGATAAATGCAAAAAGGATTTTGGTATATGGCAACTCCGAGTTGGTAATAAAACAGGTCAGAGGTGAGTATCAAGCAAAACATCCTAGGATGCGGGCCTATCGTAATGCATTTTTAGACATCTTGAAGTTATTTTTAGAATACATCTTGACATGTGTGCCTCGTATACAAAATAGTATTTTTGATGCTTTTGCCAAGGCAGCGGTCAGCTTGAATATCCCCATGAACTCTAGCAATAAATTTGAAATCCATGTCAAGCACCGTCCAACCATTCCAGACAATCAACGACATTGACAAGTGCTCCAAGATGATGAGGACATTAAAGATTTTCTGCTCAACAAAGGCGAGTTCAAAGAAACCTCAATCGATGTGGAAAATGATGAGGACAAAGGGAATGGTATAGATGAAGTGCAGATCAATCAAATGGATGTATTGCAGCTGAAGAATAAGATCATTCCTAAAGGCTTGATACCTCTAGAAGAACTTTTTGATCAGGATGATGTAGCCCGCAAGACAACATTGCAGCTAACAGAGAAGGGTGTAGAAGAGGTCAACATCGGTACAACTGCTGATCCAAAGTTGGTAAAATTGTCCAAAGCATTACCGCCAAAGATCAAAGACAAATATATCAGTTTGATGGATTCATTTGCAGATGTATTTTCTTGGGATTATTCTGATTTAAAGACCTATGATACAAATATCATTCAGCACACAATACCTATCAAGCCCAACCAAAAACCATTTAGACAAAAGCTGAGGAGGATAAATCCAAAGTTGTTGCCATCCATCAAAAAAGAGGTAAATAGTTTGTACAAATTAGGTATCATTGTGCCCATCAGATTTTCAGATTGGATATCTAACTTAGTGCCTATAGATAAGAATACCGATGAGATCTGCCTATGCATTGATTTCAGAAATCTAAATAAGGTCTCATTGAAGGACAACTATCTGCTGCCCAAGATGGACATATACTTCAGCGAGTAGTGGGGGCATCTCGTATGTAGCTGCTCGATGGTTATTCCGAATATAACCAAATTTCCATCCATGAGGATGATAGAAACAAGGCAGCATTCACCACTCCATGGGGAACCTTTCACTATGCCAAAATGCCATTCAGTTTAAAGAATGCAGGTGCCACATTTCAGTGGGCAATGGACTTGGCATTTGCAAATGAGAAGGAGGTGTTTTTGGTGGTGATGTACTTGGTTGACTTGACGGTGTTCTCAAAGTCTGATGAAGAACACATGCATCACTTAAGAATTGTCTTTCAAAAATGCAGGAAATATAGTCTATCGCTGAATCCTAAGAAGAGCTTGTTCGCCATGGAGGAAGGCAAATTACTTGGGCACATCATTTCAAAATATGCTATTCGTATAGACCCAGCATGTGTACAAGCAATTCAGCAAATCGATCTGCCCAGGAACAAAAAGGAAATATAATCATTCAATGGTAAGCTTAATTTTCTGCGTCGTTTTGTGCCTAATCTTGCAGAACACTTGAAAGAAATGACCAACATGCTTAAGAAGGACAGCTAGGTGAAATGGATGGATGAGGCTATAAAATCTTTCAATTCGGTCAAATTGGCTCTTTCCTCAGCACCAGTTCTAGTAAGCCTGGACTATACTCAAGATTTCATAGTGTTTTCTTTTGCTTCAGAGCATACTATGGCATCAGTATTATTGCAGAAGAGAGAGGGTCATGAAAGACCCATTGCATTTTTCAGTAGGGCTATAAGGGATGCAGCTTTAAAGTACAACATCATTGAGAAGCAGGCCCTGGCATTGATGAAGGCATTGAAGGATTTCCGAGTATATATCCTACATTCTCACATTCTGGCCTATGTTCCTAATACTGCTGTAAAAGATGTTTTAGTGCAGACCGATCCGGAAGGGAGAAGAGGCAAATGGATTGCAGCCTTGCTAGAATACGATGTGGAGATAAAGCCCAGAAAGTTGGTCAAAGGACAGGGGTTGGCGAAGCTAATGGCTGAACCAAATTTGCATGCTTTGGACATAAATTTGATTGTTGCTTTATCTTATGAAAACGATGAAGAAACGCCAATTCAGATATCTGAAATGTTCACTCATTCTCCATGGTATTCTGATATCATATATGTACTCAAAAATTTGTCACCTCCGCCCGGCATGACTAGGAACAAAGTGAGAACACTTAAGTTGAAGGCTGCCAAGTTCTGCGTTCTTAATTCAGCACTGTATTGGAAAGACCCCAGTGGAGTTTTGTTAAATTGTTTGGTGGAAGAGGAAGCAAAGCAATTCATGGAGGACTGCTATCAAGGAGACTATGGAGGTCACTTCTTTTGGAAGTCAACGACAAAAAAAATTCTGAGAGCAGGGTACTATTGGCTAACTTTATTTGCTGATGTATATAAGATGGTCAAGCATTGTCACAAGTGCCAAGTTTTTGAAGGAAAGCAAAAGTTACAGCCCCTGCCACTCAAGCCCATAGAGGTGAGTGCCCCTTTTCAGCAATGGGGGTTGGATTTCATTGGCGAAATACACCCCGCTTCTTCCAGACAGCATAAATGGATCCTCATAGCCACAGATTACTTCACAAATGGATTGAGGCGATCCCCACCAGACAGGCCACAGATGTGGTGATCATTTCATTCCTCGAAAATAACATATTGTCCCGCTTTGGTTGTTCGAACAAGCTGATCACCGATAATGCAACAACATTCAAGTCAAAACAGATGGTAGAATTTTGTCATAAATATCACATTATCTTGGATCATTCAACTACCTATCATTCGCAAGGCAATGGATTAGCAGTGTCCTCAAACAAATCATTGGTCAACATAATCAAGAAGCTGTTGGAAATGAACAAGAAGAACTGGCATAAAAGGCTGGTAAATTCGCTTTGGGTAGATTGGGTAAGCCAGAAGAAGTCCATAGGTATATCACCATTTGAGCTAGTTTATGGAGTTGATACGGTATTTCCTTCCTCTCTCGCTGCCCCAGTTGTCATACTTCTTTAGGAGGCCGACAACGAAGAAGATCCCATGCAAAGGAGGCTGAATAAAATGGTCCACTTGCAACAGACCAGAGAAGAAGTCTTCAAGAACACATCCAAATTACAGGGAAAATCAAGAAACTTTATGATAGAAAGGCAAAGATGGATATATTTCAGGTGGACGATGTAGTGCTGAAATGGGATGCAAGAAATTAGGAGAAAGGCAAGCACAGAAAGTTCAAAAATTTGTGGAAATGTCCTTTCAAGATCGCAGCATATAGGGGTCAGAATGCCTTTCTTCTGAAGGAAATGAACGGAGAAGATTGTCCTGGAGGGATGATCAATGGGCGGATGCTCAAGCGGTATCACTGTTGATCTATGAACACTGCTTCCACTATCATTGTACATACCATTTTTATTTCAATTTGGTTTCAGTCTGTAAACTCAGCTTTTGAGTTGTTTTAATGTCACGTTTGAGTCAGTCTTTTGGTCTTTCAGTTTTATAAATAAGTCAGAGTCCTGTACTGTTTATCAAGATTATGACTCCATAGCCCAATGGACAAAAGGCACTATCTAGCTCCTCCATAGATCTGTTGTTCTTGGCACCTCCAAGGAGCTAGCATCCCCCATTGGAGCCAATGTTAGAGTCGGTCTGGTCGAGTCCTCCATCAGGGATCAAAACTCTTTATGCATTTCATGAGTAGGTGTCCCGCTCCACTCTTCCAGTTTGCATTTCTCTAGGGACATGCCATGATTTGACGGAGGAAGTCATGCTAGTCATTTTCCCTCATGTCTGGCCCCAGCTGGTTCAGGTCTTGGTCCATAATCACTGAAATTCATGATAGTCAAGGTCTGGTCATATTACAAGAAAAAGTCATTTTTTATGATTGTGTCTAGGAAACCATCAAATGGTCTGTGAAAAAGCATGTCCAGAACAAGCCATGCAGGCCAGGGGGAGACCTTATACAGCTATGGTCCAGAAAGCTTCATCATCACCTAAAGAGACACCGACTCTTCTTCAAAACAGTGTTTTGAAGAAAAGTCAAACAAGGTCATTTATGACAAAATTTTCCGAAAATGCACGAGTTGATTTTTTAGATGCAGTCATGGTTTCTATGACCAAAGGCCCAGTCACACAATCCCCACAAAGAAATGCCAAAAATCCCATCATGAGAGCCAAAATTTCAGAGAAAAATGAAAATCAAGGTGTTTTAAAGTCAATGAAAAAAGTGCAAAACACAAACATTTGAAAGTGAGTTTTCAAGGAAGAAAAAATCAAATGGTTATGCATATTTTGTGATGGTTGTGGTTCACCATTTTTTTATGGATGTCTTCTTGTATATGCATGTGATAAATGGAAATGTATAATGTTATTTTCAATGGTATATACATAATGATTTTGGGCTCTCGAAACATGACTAAATGTAATGGATTCAGATTCACATGCCAAACTCTGAACTCGAATATATTTTCTAAAGAGGATAGGATTATGCACATGATAAACGTCGTTCAATTGCATGACAAGTAGCAAGGAATGAAGAAAAACATGCAGGTGAATGATGCGATGATCAAGGGCATCGACTAACAAACCTATGTCAACATCATATTCAACCTAGTTATTGGTGGCAGATCCAATGAAGACACCGTTGGAGTGGAATAACGAATGAAATGGGGTGAAAATGGCCCAAGTATTTGAGGCTGGATTCCTGGTGAAGCGACTCGCACCATCGGCATAACTGGTATAAGGTGTGGATGATTGATCCATCTAAAATATGCAATAAGACAATGTATAAGAATTTGGGGGATGCAATCTACCTAAATGCAAGAAAAAAATAAACAGATACACACATTTCAATGGGAAATTCTATGGGTAAAATTTCTTGAGGTAGAATGCATTGCAAGGGTTAGGAAGGATTTCTCCTTTTGGACCCTATAAAAGGTATGCCCCTTTTCCAAAACACTTATGGATGATGTGAGGTCCTAGCCATAATGGTTCAAACTTCCCATGCCCTAGGACATCATGAGCTTGGTCATAAACAAGAACACGGTCACCTTCCTAGAAGATACGGGGGTGGACTTTTCAGGCATACCGAGCTTTGGTATGCTTTCTTCCCACTTCGATGGTTTGTAATGCAACATGTCGGTCTTCACTCGTGTGCTTAAACATGATAAGTCATTGTTGTAAAGGTTGGTTGTCTGGGACGTGTTCGACAACAAGGTGGATGGGGGGGCGATTTTACAATCGATTAGTAATACTACCTCCTCTCTTAAGAAAAGGTTGAAAGGAGTAAACTCGATGGTGGTCTTGACAGAAGTTCTATAGGCCCACATATAAGGGAAGAGCATTAAATTCTAGTTGGTCTTGTGTGTATTCACCATCTGTTGAAGCATAGTCTTAAGGATTTTGTTCATAGCTTTAACTTGGCCATTGCCTTGCGGGTAATAAGATGATGAATATTGATGCTCAAAGCCCAAAAAAGAGGATATCTCATGCCATATCTCATCTTCAAAGTGTCATCCATGGTCGAAGACCAATTGTTTGGGAACCCCAGATTGAGCGATGACATGGTTAAAGAAAAATAGGGTTGCAGTAGCCATGGTGTTATTGAACATTGGCATGGCTTCAACTCATTTGGTGAAATAGTCAATGATCGCAATTGAATAGTTTTGGTTATTAGTAGATGGGGGTCAACAGTCCATAAACTCAATATCCCATTGACAGAAATAACCTAGTGCAATTACGGGATGGAGGGGAGCAGGTGGAGCTCGCACCTTAGGGGCGTATAACTGACAATTAGGACAATGTTTGATTACCTTAATACAATCGCTAAAGAGAGAAGGCCAAAAGTAATTGGTGTACATGATCAACACCGTGATGATAAAGATGATCACTGATGAGGAGGTAGCTTAGGGATTGATCTCGAATACATTGTTGATCAACATGAGTGAGGTGGGGGGAAATTTTCTAGGTTTGTAGGTAGGTAAGGATGTCACCATACCAAGCTTGATCATCTGAGGTAATGGCGAACAAGTGTTCATCTAGAAGATCATCATTTACTGACAGATCAAGCGCATTAGTGGGAAATTCAGAAATGAATTCAACAAGGGCTAAACCTTTCTTACTCTTGGGTGTGAAAAATTCAAGATCAAATTCTTAAAGGATAATGATCCAATAAGTGTACTTTTGGTTAATGATCCATCAACTCAATAGGAAAGCCATGGGGTTGGAATTGGTCACAACTTTAGTGGTATGCGTAAGGATATAATGACGAAGCCTTTGAACAAAGAACACAAAAGCCAGTGCCAATTTTTATTCGTGTGAATAGGACATAGAGAGGCCATTAAGTTTCTTACTGACTATTGGGAATAGGTTCCCTGGGGGTCAATTTTGGGGTTACAAACCCAAGTTTTGGAGCAAAAGGCCTAAATTTTGTATGAAGAATGTAAATTATCCTCATTTTGTGGTCACGAAGCGTGAAGATGCATAAAGTCAAAAATGGTTTTCCACCCTTAATTTAGATAGGTTGTGTCAGTTTTGGAGATCCGCCCTTGCTCTGCCGACCATGGGATTGTATAAAAAGGAGAGTCTTAGAGAGTCTAAGGTTGTTTAGTAGTCATGATTCATTGATGTCATAGGTTTGAGAGATCTGAGAGTGAGAGTCTTAGTGGAGGAAGAGGCTCTGCAACTAAGTGTGCAAAGGCCTAGGGTAGAAGTCCACAGCTGAGTGCACAAACCCCTGCAACTGTGTGCACAGGGTGGTTAGATTATGTATGGAAAATATGAATCATCAACAAAGAGAATTGTTCTAAACATACTGTGTACTTTCCATATGTTTAGCGCTATTTTACTGTTGTTATAAATGTTATGTTTAATGCTAAGTTTTAGATATAATGTTAAGTGATGCAAGAAAATATATGTTTACATATCTTGCATGAACGCAAGTAATAATATATGTTTATGCGAGGATGATATTACTTGTATGGTAAAGTTGGCTAATACCTAAGACAATTTGGGAACCAAGTTAGTAACCTACTTACAAAGGCATGTAAGTTCCTGAGACATCATCTAGGGTTGCGCGAAGGGTAATCGAGTACCTTTGTGGAGGTTATGAAAGACAGATGAAGAGGTACATTGATAAGCCCTAAAGGCTTATCGATTTGGACTAATATAGAAGTAAGGGTATGAAATCGACATCATGACTATCTCATGGTGCAGAAACTTGGTTCTTGCATCCCCCCATACTACTTTGGGTGAGATTTCAGTCCAGGTTCTGTAGATTGATGCCAAAAGGGCTAGTAGTGTAGGGATTCGCTTGGCTGCTTAATGCTAAACTTGGGTCAAGGCCCATCAAGCCAAAAAATGATTCCGTTGTCGGGACCAAGATCTTCATAATGAGATGTGTGATGTTGTATCATTGGAATCCAACAAAGAAAGAGATCGAAAACTAGTTGGATAGAAATATCCACAAATTTGCAGCGCAAGAAAACAAGAATCCATGATTGATGAAAGAACAGTGGTTGAAAAGATACATGTACACAGAAATACATGAAATCTTATTATGTTCCTTCTGAGTTGAGTTATACGAGTGGATCGTGAAGTTGGCAAATTGCCAAGGAAGGTGTAGGTTTGACAATCTGATTGTTTGGACACCGAAGTTAGTAAGGAGGTTGGAAGCTTCTGAAAATAAGATCATGTGCACTTTGTACCATTGGCTCAACTGCATCATAGGATGATTTGTGATAGAGTTCGCAGTCAATACCTCTGTCAGTTACAGCGAAGCCGAGTGCCGCTTCTTTAAAGGATTGCGAGGTAAATATTTAAAGTCACTAAATACCTGGATTAAGATTCTCTTGTGTGAACAATCAGTCATGTAGCTACCTTGGTGTTTGGAGCTATGCGAAGTGGAAAGTATTTCAGAGATGGAGGAATAAAAGGTCCTGAGTATAGCCCACTAATCGAGCCTCCTTTGACTGATGACAAAGGAATAGCATAGTCTTCTCCATTGAGTGTTGTTCAGTTGATAAGACAAGGGTTCCCTCGAATACCTACACCACCTCCATCCTCATCCCATCCATCCACAATGCCTCCATCCTCACCCCCACCTCTCACCCCATCGCCAACACCAACCCCACCTACACCATTGTTCAACATGGCGAACTCTGTAAAGCTACCTATATTCAAGGCCATAAGAAATGGAGATCCGGACCAGTTTTGGTTCATTGTGAAGGATATATGGGAAGCTCACGGTATCATGAACGAAAATATGAAGAAAGCCACATTAGTCAATGCGTTGCAGGACCATGCACTAACATCATACATTAACTAGAGTACTGATAACTCAACATCCATGTTGGCAGATATCCAGGCAACGCTGAATAGAGAATTCAGTAGACCTAAGTCTCTAGCACAGTCAATTGTGGGATTCAAGGAGATCATGATGAAGCCGGGGGAGACACCTTGGGATTTGGATCAAATATTGAAGTGTACGATCCATGAAGCCAACATGAAACTAACTGATGGGCAGCACCGTGAATGGTTTGTGGCCTCGCTCGTGCCCCACCTAAGTGTTACGCTATCACAATAGAAGATTGGGACCTAGGCAAAAGCTCTAGAAATCACGATGAGGCTACATGAGACACCAATGGAGGATGCTAATCTGGGGGTTCAGTAGATTCATGCACAGTTGCAAAAACTTTGTCTCGAAATGAAAAGTCTGAATAAGGACATAACAGCTCGGCCAAAGGTGCGCGAAGAAGTTTGGTGCCTAAAATGAAAAGGTCAGGGGCATGACAAGGATCATTTCCCAGTCTTTGCAAACTATGTTGTAGCAGGGGGACCAATGGCTCTACTGCCAGAGGCTGCAGCAGGGCCAAGTAAAGGACCCACGATATGGTTCACTATATGCCAGGTGGCCGAAAAACATGCAACCGACAATTGCCATTTGCTGCAGAAATTTATACAAACACCGCAACAACTCTTTTGCAATTTTTGTCAATTAGTAGGTCATGATGAGTGCAATTATCATAATTATGAACTAATGATGGACAGGATACCTACATACAGGGCGCACGTAGAAACGTGGCCTCCGGACCAAGGTACTGGGGGAACGCAAGGTGAGTATCAAGGGCGCGGCCGAGGTTGAGGTCGAGGAGGGCCTGGTAGAGGCTGAGGAAAACTGATTTGTTACAATTATGGAGGCCCATGACACTATGTGAGGGACTCTCCAAATCTGACATGATTTTCATGCCGATACTATACTTAGTTTGACCATGCAGCTGAGGATTGCCTACTATTATTGGCTAAGATTCACGAAAAGGGGGCGCAGCTGACACAGAACCTCCACATGATGAGGGTTGAGCCTCGCGAGGAAGACCCTAAGGAAAACATTATGCTGTAAAGAAAAACTACGATAGGGGAAGATAAAGGCAAGCAAGCTACATATGGCGAATGGGTCTGCAAAGCACTAGAAAAAGAGAATGGGTTTGATTTGGAACACGCAAAAGAAACATTTATGGAAGCGAAGAAAAGCTTTGTTGAGGCCTCTCCCTTAGGACATCAGGAGAAACCAATTGAAGAAATGGACCCATCCATGATTACCACATTCTTGGAGACCTACATGAAATTACTCCATGATAGTAAGGTTGTGAAAGGCCTGTAGGAACTGATCAATCAGTGTGCTGGCAAGGATGTTGCTACTAGTGAACCACATGTAGTCAAAAATCTTGGCAAGCACAAGGCAAGGACCAGGCGTGAGATGAGATTCACCGCGCAAATAGGGGAATACGAAATGGACCAAGTTATCCTAGATCTGGGGTTTGACATGAATGTTTTTCCAAAGTAGAGATGGGAAAGAATGGGGAAACCTGCGCTCCAGTGGTCTCTGATTCAGTTAAGGATGACAAATCAACATAAAATTATCCCGATGGTGAGGTTGTAAGGGGTAACAATTGACATTGAGGGCACAATTACAGTAGTGGATTTTGAAGTAATAGAGATTGTGGATGAAAACAATCCCTACCCTGCACTCCTTGGAATCGATTGGGCCATTGACATGAATGGGGTAATCAACATGAAGAAGCAAAAGATGATATTTGAAAAGAAGTCTCTCTACATAGTGGTGCCAATGGATCCTACAGAAGGACCATGCTATACAGAACTAGTCCGAGATTATGAAAGTGATGATGATCTGGACTAGATTTACGAGATAATGGTGTGAGACCAGGATTACGTAAATCTGACAGTGGATGGATGTATTGGATGGGACCATGAAATATCATGCCCATCAGATTCAGACGAAGAATTAGAGCACTTTAAGAACTAGCTTCATGAATTATCTATGCTGCGTTGTAATATGATGACCAAGTCATTGTGCTGCGTGTCTTACGAAGTCAGGGATCTACCTCACTATGATGGAATAACTAATGTTGATCGCTTTTTGGATGCATTTGAAAGAGAAGTGCCAGAGAAATATTGCTTCCAGGCCTTGGAATGGGTACTGCATGATACACCCACAAGATGGTGGGGTACACACAAGGATAATTTTGATGATTGGTGTGACTATAGGAGGATGATGAGAATACATTTTGGATAGACAAAAGTGTGGATGACAGACAAGTATGATGGAAGGAATGACCTGCGTGATCATCTGGCCAAATGGGCTAAGGCTTATGGAGTGGAGCCCCAACCTGAATGGGTGCATCTGTTTTGTCATACCCTCAATGTCATACCAATGAATTGGTACTTGGAAATAGAGCTTCGCCATGGCACTAAAGAATGGGACATATTGCGCCAAGTATTTATAATGACGTTCATCTTTGAGGATGGGTTTGACTATATTGACATGGCACTACAAGAGTTTAAAGCAACCATATTTAGGATACCGCAAGATCCTTTAAACCTGGTCCAACCTGATTGCACTACCTAACTGACTCACGCGCTGGAATTCTATAACGTGACCACTAAAGAAGAAGAAGAAGATCCTAGAAAGATTAATATTTTAGAAACTGAAGGTCACCGTGAGGTTGAAGGTCCACAGATAAAGGATCCGGACATAACTGCACTACTGAAAATTAGGTAGGTCAACATTGGCACAGAGGCAAAAGTAAAATTTGCAAAGATTGAGGGACTATTGGGATGATGTGGCAGTAGACAAGGTTGTTGAGCTCCTCCACGAATATCAGGATTTTTTCCCCACGAAGTTTTCTGATTTAAAATGGATAATAGGAGACCTAGGTGTCATGAATATCACCTTAAAACTAGATGCAAAACCTGTAAAACAAAGACCTTACTGACTTAAACCTAATTATAAGGAGAGGATCTGTGCTGAGTTAGATAAGATGCTCATGGCAGGAATTATTGAACCAATGGCAGAATCTGATTAGGTAAGCCCGATAGTGGTTCAGGAAAATAAACAAAAATAAGAAATAAGGATATGCGTGGATCTCTAGAAGCTGATTGACGCTTACGTGCATGATCCTTTCCCTACCCCGTTCACTGACAAGGTCCTAGATAATGTAGGCGACTAAGAAGCATACTCATTCACTGATGGGTTCTTTGGGTACCATCAGATCAAATCACGCATTAGGTTAGAAGAAAAATTAACTTCATGACTGAATGGGGATTTTTTTAGTACACCGTAATGCCTTTTGGTCTGAAGAATGCACCAGCAATCTTTTCGCGCGTAGTCATTGTGGTATTCAAATATTTCATTCATAAGTTTCTGGAGGTATAATTTGACGATTGGACAGTGTTTGGTTTGGTCAACACCATGTGGCAAGTCTTCACTTGATGTTAGATACATGCTGGAGGTACCAAATCATGCTCAATCTAAAGAAGTGTCTATTTTGTGTCCCTTTCGGATCCTGCTAGGTCATGTGGTATGCAGACAAGGATTGATGGTAGATCTCATGTAGGTCGTGATGATAATCAACTCGGAGGTGCCAAGGAATGTGAAACAGCTTTGTGCAACTCTAGGACATACCAAATACTATATTAAGTTCATCAAGAGCAATGCCCAGATCACTGCACCCATGGAGACATTATTGAAAAAGGATGCTACGTTCTGTTGGAATGATGAATGCAAGAAGACCTTGGACATCCTGAAAGAGAAAACGGTCACCGCACCAATCCTAGTCTTCCTGGACTAGAAGAAGGAATTTCATGTTCACATGGATGCCTTGTGTATTGTGCTGGGGACCGTGCTAATACAGGCTGGTGAGGGGGAATTGGACCATCCTATAGCATTCGTGAGCAAGAAGTTGTCCAAGGTTGAGAAGAACTATTCCACTACAGAGTGTGAAGGACTAGCCATGGTGTACGCGCTCCAAAATCTCAGGAACTATTTGTTGGGTGGACATTTTAAGATGTATACAGATCATTTTGCATTGAAATACCTAGTCAATAAGACTATGTTGGGGGGGAGATCTGTAGATGGTTGTTGTTGTTATAGGAGTATGAATTTGAATTTATTGTGAACCTAATCATCTGTTGTGCATTGAAATGGGAAAGGAACCTACTAATTTGGAGGAGGGGTTGCCTGATGCATAGCTCTTTGCAGTGCACGTTGTGGATAGTCACTTTGAAGATATCATACACTTCCTGACAATGTGAACTGCTCCAGAAGGGTATACAGGCCAACAGAGGAAGGAATTAGTGGTGTGTGCAGAAAAATTCTCTATCATTGCAGGACACTTGTACGAGGTGGGGTCAGACGAAATATTATGATGTTATGTACTTGATTTTGAACGAAGCGGCATTCTTGCAGAG
The DNA here is from genome assembly GCA_000404065.3 of Pinus taeda. Lineage (NCBI taxonomy): Eukaryota > Viridiplantae > Streptophyta > Pinopsida > Pinales > Pinaceae > Pinus > Pinus taeda. Next base: position 36,675 of record APFE030484395.1, read on the forward strand.
GCTCATGGAGGGGCTACATGAGGACATTATGTAGGGAAAGCAACAACACAGAAGACTCTATGTGTTGGGTTGTGGTTACCAACCCTGCATAAGGATGCGAAAGCATATTGTAGGGCATGTGACACATGCCAAAGGATTAGCAGTCCATTATGGAGGGATAAAGTTCCTTTGATGCCGCAGGTGACATTACAACCATTCGAGAAATGGGTGATTGACTTTGTGGGTCTGACTCAGCCTCAAGGAAAGAGGACAGGTGCGCAGTACATCATCACCACGAATGAGTACTTGACTAGCTGGGTAGAGGCGCAGGCTATGAAGGACTGTATAGGCGTGATAGCAACAAAGTTTATTTTTGAATACGTGTTGACAAGATTTGGCTATCCAAAGATCTTGATGAGTGATCGTGGTACACACTTTCTTAACAAAACAATTAGTGTGTTGATAGAAGAATTTTAGGTGTATCACCAGAAAAGTATGCCTTATCATCCATAGGCCAATGGGATGGTGGAAGCTTTCAATACAATACTCGAGAGCACACTAGCAAAAGTCTGCAATGCTCAGAGAAATGACTGGGATGTGTGCATACCTACAGTGTTATGGTCCTACAGAATGACTTGCAAGAAGCTGACTGGGAAAACACCTTTCAGAATTGCATATGTCATAGAAGTTGTCCTGCCATTGGAGTATATTGTGCCTAGTCTGCACATAGCAACACTCACAAGAATGGAGGATCACAAAGCCCTAGAAGAGAGGCTCACGCAACTAGCAGAGCTTGAGGAGGACCGATTTCTAGATGGATTTCATCAACAAGTTCAAAAGGAGTGCGAAAAGGCATGGTACGATCGGGACATCAAACTACGGACCTTCAAGGTCAACGATCTAGTCTTGTTATATAATAGTAAATTTGATAAATCTCTAGATAAATTCTGGATGCACTGGTTAGGGCCATATGTCATCAAGGAGATTATCGATGGTGGAGAAATTCAACTAGTTAAGTTGAATGGAGAACCCTTCCCATGGAAGGTGCATGGCAACTGATTGAAACCATAGACTAGTGATCTAGCTAGGTGACTATATGAGGGAAGCATAGTCTTAGCGCTACTAGGGGAGAAACCGTGTAGAGTAGCTGAAAAGTGACCATTAAGGTCATTGTTCATGATTTGATGATGAAAGAATGGCCAAATGGAGCGAGGGGGCGTCATTTAAGTTACAATTTATGGGCAATATCTTTGGAAATCTACCATTAATCTAGCATTAATGAACTTATTTTGGGGGGAACAGTCAAATTTGAATTCAAAATGGCCTATAAATTACATATGGCCACTTAGTGGAAAACACTTTGCATATTGAGAAATTGTGAGTTGTGCTGTGTGTTATGCATAAACCATGCATTTTTTGAAGAGCTACTTGATTTCACTGTGTTCGATTGATTTTCAGAAACTATCTGCAAAATCACCCATGATATTATTGTGAGAAGGATAGCCATAAACGTTGAACCGATGATAGCCAAGGGCATTATTCTGGAGGTCGATATGGCAGCAGAAGGAGTTGTCTTCAAGGTTACGTCTGCAAATATCTCAGCTGAAGTACCACAGTCGCCATGGTCACCTAGACCAAGTCCTACCTTGACCAAGGAGGGTCCCAAGAGCAAGAAGGGCAAGCAGGCCATGCCACTATAGCCAGTGCATGCATCTCCTAGAAAACATGCACAAAAGGATAAGTCTACCACAGAAGAAAAGGGAAAGACGATTAATCTAGAGCCGAAAGAATAAGCGATTAAGGATATCCCAATGGATGATGACGATGTTTGGGTGGAAACAGAGGATGTTGAAATTGAGGGATCTTACCCCATCACTAAGCTACCTGAGTATGTTCCTATGCACAAGGGCAAGACCAAGGTTCCCAAAGACATTGATGTAAGTAAATTCACCCTACACACACCCCTCTTGTTGGACTAAATTGTGTTCGAAGGACCACGGTTGGGGTGTGTCCCCCTTTTGAAATTAGATGACTCGGATTTAGCGCACACAGAGCAATTTCCTCATCTAGCAACAGACCAAGTCATGCACCACATGTTCAACAACAACACTGGAGTAACTGCGTTGGAGCTGCAGAAGTGGTTGAGAGGCATGGATAAGGCAAGACTCCTCAACCTACTATGGGTGCCACATACAATGGTGGTAATCAAGCAGCTACTGTGCTGGGTGTTTGTGGCTAGAGGAGACCATACCCATCACTGATATGTTGATCCATAGGATCATAGGTGTGGAGTACTAAAGAAGGTATGTTTTTATGGATTATTTTGTCATCTTTTCTTTAAAATCATAACCCCTTTGCATCATGAAATAAGTAGATAATAAGAAATCATGGCAAAATATACGGGATTTATACACAACACAAAAATACTAATAATTGATATTTCTTATGTAGGAAAGGGGAAAAACGAAAGATTTCTGTTCTAAAGAAAAATACAAGGCCAAGTTAACGGTTCTCCCTTTGGCAGGGAACCACATGCAAACAAGGCGATCCAAATTAAAGCATATCAGCCAAGGAAAGGAAAGGGAGATATCGGCTCGGCACAAGAGAACAAATTGGTAACTGGGAATTAACAATTTAGTGAATCCCTCAAGATCCTTTGATCCTGAGGGATCGTTGCCTTAACTATTTTCGCATCATTGATATCTTTGCTTTAGCTATTGTAAAAAGGGGCAACACTACTAGCCCAAGAGAGGATATGTTGTTATTTTTTCTATGTAACTTTTCTCTGTATTTGAGACTTTGATCATCGACTCTCGTCGAGGAGTGATCTGCTATAACTTTGTTTTGATGCTTTAATATAAATCTAGTTGTTGTTCCATCTTTGATCCTAGAATAATCTCAAGCGGTGTGTCCCTGGAGGCTAAGGGCCCGGCCCTGGTGGAACACCTACTCCTGTACCATTATCTTTAGTTCGTGTGTGATTTTCATTATCAGCTTTGTTCGGTAATCTGATGTGTTTTGCTATTTTACATCACAGTGTTGTTTTACATTTGACTGAGTAATATCGTTCTCTGTGACAGGAACATCATAGTGTTCATTCTAACTCTGTAACGCATTGTTGTTCCTTTAATCATTAATACAATATTGTTGGTCTTTATGGAATGCTATCACTGTTCAATTATAGGGTAACCGTGTTGTAACATTCATAAACTGGTATTATTGCATTCATCTATGGTTTACACTTAATTGCGTTTGCTATTCAATTGACACTATTGTTCCATTATGACTTACAATCGTTATTCTTTATAACTAAAGATTAATATTTGTAGTATTGAAATTAGATTACTGTTTTTCTCAATACTAAGGTGTGCCATGTGTTTTATTTATCTTAGTTTATTTTGCATTTACATTTGGCTCTAAGTGTTGTTCTATATTTCATTACTAATCAGTTGTCGTTCTATTTCCGTGTGCTATCTGATTTATTCTTAGAGTAAAGATTACGATCTGATTTCTGTAGGATACACTTGTTGCACTTGTTTCTGTAGACTAAGGTGTTTCTGTTTATAAGAACTGGTTGCTGTTACATTTTCCTAGTTTCCATTCCATTTCTTAGTTGTTGTTCCATTTCCTAGTTGCTATTCCATTTCCTGTTATTTGCGTTATCATTGCTTTGGTGTGCAGAAAGATCTGAGGCTGTAGTGAGCGTTGACATCTGTTGTTTAGTTCCCAGGTTGATGATCTATTTATCTTCAGTTACATTAGTTTACAGAGGGATGAGTTACTATTATTGGACCCTTGACTAATAAATTGCTTAGTTTTCTAAATGCATGATTTAGGTTTTAAATTGCTTTGCTGTAAGTAGATCTTGTTTTAAGCATCCATTTACCCTTGTATTTTGAGCACTGTACTACTAGCATTACTCTGACAAATGACAGCCTCAAACTGAGTACACTCTTTGAAACAACAAATCTTTCCTGGATTGACAAGTTAATGTGAGGTAATTAGAGGTGAAAAAGACCCTTTTTATGGCTCGACAACAAGGTTGTCATACACAGGGGAAAATCAAGAAATGATGTTTAGCGGGAAGGCTGGCGAGCATGCCCTCGCAAAGACCATGATGGAAAATTGTAAGTTGGTAAAGAATCCATGTGGTTACGCCATTTCGAGCATATGTGACCCTGTGATCAACGTGACAATGCAACTCTTAACAGGGAAGGTCATGAGGAAGTGTCGAACAGACGAAGTGTCGACACCAGTAATAGCTTTGGTGGCACAATGTGTGGAGGGAGTTCAATTTAATTGGGCATGCTACCTCTGCGATGAGTTCCTCGCGAACTGCTATGAGGTGCAGGATCTCAGCAAGACATTTCACTATGCATGGCTCTTAGTGTCCATAGTGCTGGTAGCATGTGAGATACCCGAAGATAGTTAGTTTTCTTCAGTCGTGTTGGACTTACCAGAGGTCACGAAGTACGCTTCACTGTGGACAACTAAGGATCCTGAATGTGCATATGGCCATCAACCACAAGCCACGGTTATCACCGGTTAATTTTGATAGATTGCATGAGTATGTGGAATTCAAGGCTGACTTCCACCATGTTTCAATATGGGCACACAAGGACCCTGAGTAGAAGTGGCATGACTTGCCCTATTTGGCAATAGATAACGTAACAACACAGTCCTTAACCGTTGGTCGGCAGAGTGGCGCACTACATCAGAGTTGGTTGTGGGATCGAGAAAGTCCACCTCACAACACAAGAATGAAGAGGCCAAGTTGAATATGGAACAGCTAGCTGCAAAGAGGAAAAAGGGGGTTGATGACAAGGCTAAGGCAGAGCGCGCTGCCACATAGCAGTCCAGTGGGTAGGTAGGAGAATAGGAGCGTGGCTCTAACAGAGGTCAGAAGTCTCCTTCCCCAAAGATAGAGGAAGAAGAGGACGAACAAATAGAACAGGGAGGAGCGGACCCAGATATGACTCCATTCCATGTCAAGTGCACCAGAGAGTGAGAAAATGTAAGGCCGCGAAAGAAGTCCAAGGCTAGTAAGACGTCCTTGGAACCAATCGCCCTGACAGAGGGAGGTTTCCATGATATAGGGGATGTGGTGTGTGAAGCCACCACAAAACTACTACAACAATTCAAGTAGTAGCAGCAGAAGCCATTGGGGGCCATTCAAATGGGTTTGCAGGAGCTCCAGATCCATGCATCATAAACCGAGACCAGTTTGGAGGCCAGCAGTTTGGCCTAGGGCACCTCAGACACCATAAGGATGTTGCACGCACGGGTCCCCTAAGACATAGTGTGATGCAGGAAAGTTTTCCCTCTGCAGACAGAGGCAACCCCTCTAGCCTAAAGTGGGTCTAGTCACAAACAAGGACAGATCAACAATAGCTTTCCTTAAACAATAAAAGTTGGAGGCCTACCTCAACCGATGGTCGATGGAGTTCTGTTGCGCTGCTCTAGCTTTCGCTTCCTTCTCCTCAATGAGTGATCGACCTAAAACAAAGCAAAGGAAATACAACAAAGCACATAACTGGAAAACAACAATGAACTACTTACTCACAAAGTCAAGAAGTCATGAGCTATAAAGTACATTACATACAAGACATAGGAAAACATCATTGATTGCATTAATACTGAAATAAGAGTAAGCTTACAACCAAGGTCTTGATATCACAAGCCTTCTCAGAGGGATCCAGCCAGCATGTTCTTCAAGCATTCACTCATTCAAGATGGATCTCCCAACATACAAAGGTCTCTCTCTCACTCACAAGTTTTGTATGAAATCAAGGGCACTTCACAACCTTCCCCAAGCTATCAACACTCTCACACTTATCACACTCACACCAGCTATCTATCAAAAGCACTAACAACACTGCTCAATCCAAGAATTTACCAACTACCCACTATTATCTAATCATATCAAAAGTGAGTGTTTAAATAGGAGAAGGAGTCTCCTTGAAAGGTGGAAGAGAGAGCCTATCACCAAGGAAGGTAGCACAATTGACGGAACTTCCATGCCAAGGAAGGAAGGGTGACATAACCTATGCTAACAACCAGGTCTGGATCCATCGAAAAAGCCGACTGTTGGAACAAATTCATCCAATTTGGATCATCACAGGTACATAACAGAACCTCAGTGCTGACATCGCGAGTGAGCAACATAGCTAGTCAGATCATCACTGAAGATAATAAGCAACCTCACACTGGGGCATGAAATCAGACCATCATGGGAATCAGATGTACTTCTGCACTGGCAGTGCGGCTGAACTATTTAGGAGCGTCTTTCAGCACATTTATTAAGCCCATAGTCACGATGAGGTAGATAACTTAGGAAAAGTGGGTCAATTGGCAGCATAGGAGAGCATTTGTGGAACATAAGCATGACACTCTTCCGAGACAGGGTGATCAACATGGTTATGAACCCAAGTTGACACTCTTTCCGACCAATGGTTGGTCTAGAGCAAGCTTGGCACAGCCAAGTTTGGAAAGAGGAGGATGGAAAAGAGAATAATCTGAGTCAATCTCTTTGTCAACAGGGAGAGGGTCTGAAGAGAGCCTCTGATAACCAACGGGAAGTTGGGGTGAAGAAGTTGTAAGACTTTCCAAAATGGTGGAAGCTTTATCCATGAGCGGACAAAGGTGAAGGGGATGGTTGCCTTCACATAGCCTACAGGGGAATTGAATCTTCCCTTTCTTCTTACCATTTCCAATTGATAGGGTAGCATCGTCATGAGCTTCAGAGGATGATGAGGGACAAGCTAGATCACAAGACCATACTTCTAAGATCCTAGGAATGCTAGGACAATCATGAAGAAGATGGCCACCCGTGCACAATTTACAAGGAAACTTAACCTTTTGCAGAGGATCAGAAGGTTTTCCGATCTAAGATGTACTTGGAGCAATAGCTGCACAAGTGGCCTCGCATTTATCGGACTTCTTCTTCTTCTTCTTCTTCATATTCTTATTCTTCTTCTTAGTCTCCTTGTTACTAGATGTGAAAATTTCACCAAGCGAAGGAGGAGAGGAGGAGGAAGAAACAGGGGAAGGAGGCGTAGGCTCAACCTTGGAATCATCGTGCCATGGTTCAGACGAAGGAGACAGTGGAATAGGAGGCGTGATGCTCGAGACCACCAAAGTTGAAAATAACCACACGGGCAAACCGATGGTTAACCCAGGCAAAGACAATGTTGCCATATATGGAGCACCGACATTTCCAAATGGAGGAAACGGACCAGGATTTCCATCCGGGGGAAGACCTTGGCCGGTAGACTAGGGGAATGTTTCCATCAAGCACAAGCATGAAAAACACTCTTATCACAACCAAGAACTTGAACTTTTACCAGGAATATTTTGTGGGCAGTAAATTTTATGACGCAGGAACAAAACTTGACCTTTTCATGTTTCAAGAGTCGAGAAAAGGACGAAAAGGTGACTCTATCTCTTTCGAGGTTTAATGAGCCTGAAAGGACAAGTGCTCAAATGGACCTCTTCTTTTAGGGAGTCCAAAAAGGAATGAAAGTGACTACTCTGGAGAACTAGGCAAAAGGTTTACCAGACAACCCGTAAAACTGCATATACACCTCGGTGATCATATGAAAACCAGGGACTTTCCGTACGGTAGTCAATCTTCCCGAATGTTGTGTTCGGTGCGTTATGGTTCACAAGGTGGCAGACACAACTTCCTAAGGATATAGGATGATAACCTAGTGGGGTCTCCCAATATATACTCGATGGTACGCGGGAGCACTCTTCCGTACTAGACCGCTATTGAGTCACAAAAGGAGGAATCACCCAACCTTGAGTGAGAACAATAGTGACTAGGTTTAACGACACTGGAGCACGTCTCTAGCCTAGACCTCTAAATAATGAGCGTTATGTTCCAATGCATTGTTAGATTTATTCAGTTCGTTTTAAGGATGATCTTGAATTATGTTTCATTTTCCAGGCCCTACCGTGTGTATATAACAAATCCTAGGATGCAGCTAGAATGAATGAAATATCTTTTTACTTCAATGAACACCTACCTACGGGAGGGTAGAGAGATCATTCCCAAACCAAGAAAACCAAGACAAGCGAGCGCAAACAATAAGAAATGCAATGCATCAATACACTAATCTCATGATGCATCGATACTACTAATGAAAGATTTAAAATGTGCTTTCCAATTTTTCAAACATGAAAATTCGTAATAAAAATGTACCTTCACTTTCGTATGCTAAATGAATGCAAAATTTTGATTTTATTTTCATTTTAAATTCAAAGAAGCAAACAAGAAAATGTGAACTGATCGATCCAAACAATTGTGATCTATGCTTGGCAGTGAAGAAATCAAAGCAACATAAAAAATTGGTTCAATAATCGACACTAAAAATCAACCAGCAAGAAAACAAGCAACAAAAGAGCCTCAAGTAAATCACAAGAAGGTTGCGGATGAACCTTGAATAGACAAGTAACCCAAGCAAACGGTTTCTCGATGAAACTTCTAAAGGGCTAGGTCACATGGTCAAAAAACACAAGACTCACTCAATGAAATCAAAGAGATAGTACCCTAACCAAAAGCAATTAAAAAAAGCTAATGAGGGACAAGAAACAACAAAGGATAAACAAGATTGATGAATTTAGGAGGTAAAGTTGTCAAAACAACTTTACAAGAATCATCGCAAGTGTTACATTGACAACTAGAGGTGTCATCGCTAAAATAAGGACCATCGCTAGTGATGCACATACAACTAGAGATGTCATCGCTAAAATAGGGACCATCGCTAGTGATGCACAGACAACTCGAGATGACATCGCAATTTTTACACTGACAACCCAAGATGATCGCAGAAGTACACCTATTTTTCGCGATGATGTGATTTCAAGAGTCGTCGCGAGAATTAAACTAGTAACGTGAGATAATCGCAGGTGAAAAGCTATAAAATGGTGATGACATTGCGACTGTTAGGCTTTTTTCCATGATGATGTTCAAAACAATGACAAATGAACAAAAAACTCCCAAACAAGAACCAGCCAATCTAACAGACAATAGAGGGACTTCCCAGATCGATCTAGGTGACCCAAAAAACTAATAATCAATCCCCAAAAGCAAAGAGAGACCAAATTCAAAATCAAAACAAGAGCAAAGAGAAAAACATAGGATGGACTTCCCCAGCAGAGTTTCCAATTTGTGATGCAGGAAAGTGTTCCCTCTATGAACAGAGGCAACCCCTCTAGCCCTAGAGTGGGCCTAGTCACAAACAAGGACAGATCAACAATAGCTTTCCTTAAACAGTCAAAGTTGGAGGCCTACCTCAACTGGTGGTCGATGGAGTTCTGTTACGCGGCTCCAGCTTTCACTTCCTTCCCCTCAATGACTGATCAACCTGACACAATGCAAAGGAAATACAACAAAGCACGTAACCAGAAAACAACAATGAACTATTTACTCACAAAGTCAAGAAGTCATGAGCTATCAAGTACATTACATACAAGACATAGGAAAACATCATTGATTGCATTAATAATGAAATAAGAGTAAACTTACAACCAAAGTCTTGACGTCACAAGCCTTCTCAGAGGGATCTAGCCAGCATGTTATTCAAGCATTCACTCATTCAAGATGGATCTCCCAACATACAAAGGTCTCTCTCTCGCTCACAAGTTTTGTATGAAATCAAGGGCACTTCACAACCTTCCCCAAGCTATCAACACTCTCACACTTATCACACTCACACCAACTATCTATCAAAAGCACTAACAACACTGCTCAATCCAAGAATTTACCAGCTACTAACTATTATCTAATCATATCAAAAGTGAGTGTTCAAATAGGAGAAGGAGTCTCCTTGAAAGGTGGAAGAGAGAGCTTATCACCAAGGAAGGTAGCACAATTGATGGAACTGCCATGCCAGGGAAGGAAGGGTGACACAACCTATGCCAACAACCAGGTCTAGAGTCATCCAGAAGGCTGACTGTTGGAACACATTCGCCCAATCTGGATCATCGTGGGTACATAATTGCACTTCAGCACTGACATCGCAAATGAGCAACATAGCTATTCAGATCATCACAGAAGATAATAAGAAACCTCGCGTTGGGGCATGAAATCATACCATCGCAAGAATCAGGTTTACTTCCACACTGGAAGCATGGCTGGACTATTTAGGAGTGCCTTTCAGCACGTTTATTAAGCCCATAGTCACAAAGAGGTAGATAACTTAGGAAACGTGGGTGAATTGGCAGCATAGGAGAGCATTTGTGGAACATGAGCATGTATGACTTTGGCACATGACACAAAAGATGGAATGGGATTGAAGGTAGTGACAAATTATTGTGTAACAATAGTGGTACTAGATGGAGCATTAACGATGGTGACTGAAGCTAACATGCCCACTATTAGTGCCCTCAAGGGAGTGGGACTTAACTTGGTTGTGCTTCCTAGCGAAGCACCTCATCTTTTGTAGGATGGAGTAATTGTGGAACTTCAGGCCTGTGAACAACACGCTTTACAGGTGATCAGCGAGCAAAAGGTCAAGAACAATCAGTTGGCTATGTAAAGAGACTCTGTTTTTCAACTTGTGATAGAATTGATAGATAAGAATCAACGAGTAATCAAGGCTGTGAATGAGGCATGCCAAACTGTCCTATAGCTAGCCATATCGAAGGTTGAGCTAGTAGATCTGCGGGTTCGGAAACTCATTGCTAGAGTGCACGACATACATACATAGTTAGTAAAGTTTCAGCTAGAGATGAACCCCAAAATTGTAGAGTTACAATTGAAGGCCCAACCTTCGACTCCACCGGAAGTCAGGGAGTAGCATACGACTGTCATGACAAATGCAATTGCAGTAGTAGTGAGTGTAGTGGCAGATTGCATGACCCTTTTTGAGTAGTCGCTCGAGCTATTCACCAGCCTACAAGAAGACCCCAATGTGCATAAGCTGGAGACAAAAGTGTGGGAACTACAATAGTGCTACGACGAGGTTAATTTTGGGGTTACAAACCCAAGTTTTGGGGCAGAAGGCCCTACTTTTGTATGAAGAATGTAAAGTCTCTGCATTTTGTGGATGCAGAGTGCAATGATACCTAAAGTCAAAAATGGTTTTCTGCCCTTAGTTTAGATAGGTTGTGTTGGTTTTGGAGATCTACCCATGGTTTACAGAACATGGGATTGTATAAAAAGGAGAGTCTTAGAGAGTCTAAGGTAGTTCAGTAGTCATGAGTCATTGATGTCATAGGTTTGTGAGAACTAAGAGCAAGAGTCTTAGCAGAGGAAGAGGCTCTGCAGTTGACTGCACAGAGGCCTAGGGTAGAAGTCCATAGTTGAGTGTGCGGACCCCTGCAGCTGTGTGCGCAAGGCGGTTAGAGTCTGTATTGAAAATATGAATCATCAATAAAGAGAATTGTTCTAAACTTACTGTGTACTTTCCATCTGTTTAGTGTTATTTTACTGCTGTTAAAAATGTTGTGATTATGCTATGTTGAATGCTAAGTTTTAGATATAATGTTAAGTGATGCGCGAAAATATATGTTTCCATCTGTTGCATGAAAGTAATAATATATGTTTACGCAAGGATAATCTTACTTGTATGGCAAAGTTGGATAATACCTAAGACAATTTGGGAACCAAGTCAGTAACCTAGTTACAGAGGTGCGTAAGTGCCTGAATCATCGTCTAGGATTGCGTGAAGGATAATCGGGTACCTTCACAAAGGTTCTGAAAGATGAAAGAAGAGGCACATTGATAAGCCCTAAGGATTATTGATCTGCGTGAAGATAGAAGTTAGGGTATAAAATCGACATCACGACTATCTCAGGGTATGAAAACTTGGTTCCTGGATCCCACCATATTGCTTCAGGTGACACTTCAGTCCATGATCCGTGGATTGATGCTGAAAGGGCAAGTAGTGTAGAGATCTGCTTGGCTACTTAATGTTGAACCTGGGTCAAGGTCCATCAAGCCAACACTGACATAGTAGATAGCATGCTCACTTCTGGTAGAATCTTGTTGTATTAGGACCTCGACAACTGAATAGGTGGATGCAAATATATACAAGATAAAATCCCTCTCAAATTTAGGTAGACTAATCAAGAGAGAAGAAGTGAGAGCACATTTGAAAAAATCAAAAGAATGTTGATCTTGGTCATCCCAAATAAATGGAATGGTAGATAGAATTAGTCTAAGAAACCCATGCACCATAATTAGGAACAAACCTAAGCAAATACTAGAACAAGATGAAGGAACAGTTTGACACAAAGGCTAGAGAAAGGAATTTTAAGAAAGATGACCTAGTTCCTAGATGGGATATAAGGAGAGAATATAAAGGAAAGCATGCAAAATTTGACAACCTTTGGTTTGATCCATTTAGCATTGCAGAAGTGAAAGGGAACAATACATTCATCCCATAGGATTTGGAAGGAGAGTATTCTTCATTGTCAGCCAATGGGAAATACTTGAAACATTACATTCAATATTAATTTTTCATCCATTCATTCATCATTTGTAAATATCTGGAGGGTTCATTTTATTTTTGAAAATTTGTGAGTATCTATTTCAGTAAAGACTCCATAATTGGAGGAGAAGGCACTTGGACCTACTTTTTCTCTGCATGCCATAGAGGGAAGCAGTCCCCAGCTGGAACCAATGTTGTAACATAATTTTTTTCTGATAGGTTAGTATATTAGTCAAAAAATAATTTTAAAATGTTAAGTTACGATATGGATGCAAAAGAAAAGAAAATTTAAAATGTTAGCACAATTTAATATTTTATAGGCATTGCTGGCCAGATGAATCGATCTTACAGACAAGGCCGATCTCCCTAGTATCAAAAGATATCTAGCAACAAGCAGGACAAGTAAATCTTTCTTTCTCTAAACATTTATGATTCATTAATAAAAACTTTGGAGGTGTTTCGACCCTACCTTAAGTCTAATGCTAGTTTGTAGCAGCCATCCTTCAACTCCCTAAAAGAATTTCCTTTTGAGAACCTACAATCACAAACAAGCACACATCAAATAACACCTACATAGCTAATATCATAAATCATGTTCATTATGGTGATCAAGGAATCCATAAAATAAACCATAAAGCACAGCTTATTGAGAAAAATAAACTTATTTGTATTAACTTTGAAATAGAAGAACCGTACAACCTTTGGTGCCTTGATGCTGTACAAGCTCTTCCCAGGGTCTGAAACAGTAATCTCCTTTACTTTGAAAAGCCTCACACTCTTCCAAATGAGTTCAAAGAGGTATGTAATCTCTCCTCACAGAAGCTCAATTAGGAAGACTAAGTTCCAGCAGCACTTCACCTCAAAAATATTTAGCTTTCAACCTTTTAAGTAACCAGCCCAATGCTTCATTTTATAGTGCAAAGGAAGGAGGTTACAAGTCCACCTATGAAGGGATAGAGTCCTTATTCAAAGGAATAAGCTCCTCACATCAAGGGGTTAGCTCCTTAAGGTATGGGATGCATGAACCTTACAAGAGCGAACTTACCACCTCAAGATTCCTTCCAGAAGCTTCCAAAAATGACTCAAAGTGAGTTTTTAAGAATATACTTGCCCCTTTTTAACTTTTACAGGGGTTTGTACCCATAACATAGAGATAACACGGTCAGGTATGCAAGGGACATGACCATTAGGTGCGGGACTGCAAGAAATGCTCAGAGAAAGTGCGAAACCAAAGTTTTAGAGACTTTTGAGGGCTTTCTCTTATTTTCAAGGCTTGATATGAAGAACTGAGGCTTAAGACTTGCAAAGGAGGAAATTATGAGTGGTGATGGACTCACACAGACTGCAGAATGTCAAGGTGACAATTTTTGTGCAACAGATTGCCCCCTAAAGTGCGAAGTTTTTAATAGATGAAGATATAATTTGTCATCTAAGAATAGTGAAGTACCTTATCGTTTCAAGGATCATCCTATGGACACCCAGTCAGAACCTGTAAAAACATTCAATGCAATATATATATATGTGTGTGTGTGTGTGTGTGTGTGTGTGTGTGTGTGAACATATCATCACTGAGGTAGGCATTCCCATGCTCAGATCAAAACTAACTAGAAAACTAACTAAATTGTTCTGATACAGGAATGATTTTGTGATACATCACAAGTATATACATATGTAGACACAGTATGGGCGCATCCATCTATTTATGAATAGTCCATTTTATAATCAATAACAAAATTCCTCGCAGCCTGGATGGTAGAAACTAGATCCAAGGTCTTGATTTTTGCTTCTTGAACTAGTACAATTCTATCCATGTGAATGAATGTGTCGAAGTCGAACGTGGTAGAAACCACTTGATTACCAGTCAATGATGTGAGCTATTAACAAGTGTGAAAGAAACCATCAGTAATGTCAATGGCTCTCAAAGTACTTAGTACAATCAATGAAATGTGAAAATGAGCTGATGTTGAACATTTCATAGAATCCTTTGATCGAAGGTCAATGATGCAACCTATCATCGAAGGTGAGAAACCTACCATTGAGGCATGTAGATTCCAAGGTACTGACAATTTGTAGATGATCTTTCTAGATAATGCGCTGAAGTCGATAGAAAGCGATCTGTCGTAGGCAAGCCCACAACATGAAATCGTAGATCAAGTTTTGAAGAAATATATTTGGTAAGGACTAACTCAGGGATGGTCATAATGGATGACAAATATTTTGCAAATGAATGGTTTATTTGAACTGACCTCTTGAACACATAACGACATTGCAGATGGTTTGGTGACAATTGACCCAAAGCTAATACCCAGAAACTGGCTAAAGACTTTCAATATGGTTTGATTAACTGTTAGGCAAAGTATTTCCCAAACTAGGTAAACAAAAAGTGTCGTGTTCAAGAGTGGTTAATTGTTTTTCTAAAACACAAAGTATAACAAATAGCTTCATTTTCTTTCTTTTCCCCCACCATTTCTGGAAAGTACCTCTTTATTTTTAACAAGCTTGAGGAGGATAACATTTGCTTGGTTATAAGCTCATCCTTCGGATGAGTCCAACTTAGTTTAAAATTTGAACCCTAAGAAGGAGTGGTTTGTTCCTGTTTAAAATTGAACAGGTCCTTTACTGTTTAAATTTTAACGAGTCTAGTATAGGAGAAACTTGGTGTTTTTCAATTTTAGGGAGTCAAAAGAAAAACTTAAGGAAACTCCATGGGTGTCCTTTTTCGCAAATTTGTGTCCCCCAAGCCTGAAAAAATATAAAATAATACTTGAGAGAACCACTTGACCATTATGATCAAGGATTACTTTTCATAATTAGTGGCACCGATCTGAAAAAGTAAAAAAGCGATCGAAGAGACGTTGTTTTAAAACCAATATCAAACTTGAAACAACAAAAGTCCGGCGATATTTTCATGTTTATATGGTCAGAAAAGAGTTGTAAGTGGACCGCCTTTTTAATTCACTTTAATGAGTTTAAAAGGGAAAAACTTGGCAATCTTTTCATATTTTACGAGTCGGAAAAGAGCTTAAAGAAGACTCCATTGTTTCGCTTTTTCATAAATTTTGGAAGAGTCCGAAAAGTGAAAAAGTATGCTCTTTGTTGAAAATGATCAATTATCCCTGAAAATCCAATATTCTACACAAAAACTTAAAACATTACTCATACCTGTTTAAAATAAGTAAAAATGCATAAAAGTTACCTTTTTAAAGTAAAAAATTAATTAATTAAAAATTCATTTATTCAAAAGAGCTTTTAAAAAGGGCTTTTGTAAATTCAATTTTACCGTTTGACTTCAGAGTGAGGAGTGAGAGCTTTTGGGTAAGAAACTTCCTGTGAAGATTGCAGAAAATCCGTCCATTGGAATCGAAAACCGTCAACTCCAGGTAATCCACATCACCCTTATCTTGCATTTCAACCATTTGCATTTCATTTTAAGGATTTAAAATTTATTTTTTAAGGATAATTTGCTTTAGAAAATTGCTCACGGGGGTCCGCAGGTGCAACATGCGGCCCCTGCGGACCCTGACTTTTTTCTACAAAGGAAAAAGTCGGGATTCCACACCTATTTCTTAGGGCGAGTGCGGACCTATGCACTGTCCCTAACTAGCGGATGCAGACCCCACAAAATAGGTTTTAAATTTTAAATTTTCTCCATTTCTGCCCAAAGATTTTTGAACTAAATTGTTTTAATGTCTTTTTTGCAATGTAGGACATACAAAATGATTTTTTGGTGGGAACGCGAGCATGAGGATGTGGATCTAGCCGCATTAATTCATACACCTACAATACAGGCATTAAAAGCATGTGGACTATTTAAATTTTGGGCCATACTCGGCATGAGGGCCCAAGTAGACTTCTTGCAATGGCTAGTAGACAGGTGGAGCATACAAGACTAGTGTTTCGTGATTGGTGGCCACCAGCTCAAAATAGATCTAGAGGACATATATTTCTTAACTAGTTTGCCCAAGAGAGGTGAACGATTATCTCCTTTCAGGACTAGGCCAGGTGGCGAGTCTGCTGCTAGTCTCCAATTGGAGTTTTGCAATGACCAAACAAAGGACAAACAGATAGATAACTATATCCCATCCTAAACTTAAGGTTATCGTGTTCACTGTCACCAGACTATGTGGGAGTATAGCATTGCATGTAGCTACTGGATCCCAGATGCGAATGGCAGTAGACTATTATCGAGGTACCATCTTCAACTGGTGCGAGGCTGTGTTGGCGAATGTAAAAGGCCAACTGACTAGAGCAAAGAACGGACAACTAAAAAACTTTGGATATGGTTTCCTGGTTGTGAGCTTTGGTCTAGAGAGGGTACCTATGTTGGTCCCACAACAGCTTTTTGTTGAGGCTGGTCTTGCTCGAGAGCCTAGGATAATGCATTGGGTTGCAGTGATGGCCCGTCATCCTGAGGAGGGTTTAGAGGTTGTCCGATTTCCACCTGAGTATTTTCGTTGGTTGAGGAACGAACATTTTTTGATTCAGGATTTTCCATATGCTAGGATGGATTATCGCGGTTACCCAGACATGGCTCTTCCACCAGGAGAGCAGTGGGATGATTCAGGTAAAATCATTTTCAACACTTGTTTTAACTAATTTTTTCTGTTTTTTAAATCGTCCAAAACTGATAATAAAAAGTTTTAAATGCAGATGTGAGTCCACAACGACCAGCCGCTCTCCAGCCTTATGAGAGGAGACATCTAGCTGTAGTAGTACCGGCCCCACAAGACAAATCTACAAAAACCCTGACCAAATTGGAGAATCATCTAGAGCGTTTGACAATAGATATTCGAGAGACTAGCATAGATGATATTCCACTTAGGTTACAGCGATATGTGATTGGGGTCCCAGGACCTTTTAGGAGGTTCCTTTGTGGGGTGGCCCGAGTAGTGGTTTCTTATCGTGATCATTGCCAAGGATAGGATGATCGCTTTTGTAGACACATACAACATTTTATGTCTTTTTGTACTCTCATTTTTTGCCGATCATAAGCTGTTTTTGAACCTATGATCGAAGATGATGTATATTTGACACACTTCTATGCTATGATATATCACTATTACTGGCTATCTTATATAACATGTTATGGAATGTTTCTAAATTCACTGTTTTGATTATTGCAAATGTCTATTTAACATACGAGAAGAAACTGCATCTGCTAATGTATTTAAATATCTCAGAATATGTTGATATTCAATGTAATCAAATTCACGTTCCAAGAGACGAACTCTCAAAAATAATATTAATAACACTAGATTTCTAATGGCATAAACCCTGTTAAGCTGTAATACAATGAGTTCAGAATCTAACCTAACAATCAAACTCTGAATCCAAAATGAGATGGATTTAGATAATAACTCAATCACTGCACTATACTCTGCAATGTTATTTGTTTTTTGACTGAGGCTTACCCCATGCATAGATACTAACTCATCAAAGGGTGAATAGATAACCCAAGCTACGGAAGAAATGTTCCATGTATTAGGACAAGCACCATCAGCAAAACCAATATATGTTTGAAGAGACGCTGACATCTGCAATATCAAGAGTAAAATCAAGATAAGCAAGAATAATGATAAAAGCACTCTCTGAACTAGGCACATATTTCTAATCTAAAACACACCAGCTAGAAAGAAACTAATCTAATAAAAATCTCCACACCAAGGTTTAAGCATAATATCTCTTCAGATAAAGTCCATTTTTGGATTTACCCAAAGAGACACCGTCAAAATCTACCAATTCATAGGCCCCTTTTGCCATCTTTCGCTTAACAATATAAGGACCATGCCACATAGGTACAAATTTTCTAGCCCCTAGTTCATCGTTTGCTTGATTGTATAGTAAGACTAGGTATCCTTTCGAAAAATTACGAGGTGTAACATTTCAGTCGTACTGAGCTTTTATCCGTTTCACATGAGTTTCAATTGCTAATGCAACATCACGTTGATTCTCATCTAGTTGAGCTAAGTACAACAAACGTTTCTCCTCTTCGGAAGTGGCTGGGAGTAATTCTATGGCTATTTGCAATGACGGAATTCCACATTCAATGGGTAACACTGCTTTCAAACCGTAAACCAGTTAAAAAGGAGTGAAACCAGTTGATGTTTTTACTGAGGTTCGATATGCCCAAAGTGCTGAAAATAACATGTTATTCTAATTCGACCTATGAATACCAATGATTCGTTGGATCATAGTGACTAGAACTTTATTGATAGCTTCGACTAGACCATTAGCCTATGGGTAATATGGAGTAGAACTATCGTGACGCAGGCCAAGTTGATCTGTCAGTTCAGTCATCATGATTTTTCGAAAATGACTCCCATGATCGGTAATAATAGCTTGAGGAACACCGAATCTAGCAATTATATGATTGAAAACGAAAATTGCAGCAGTTTTGTCGTCTGCTGAAAATTTAGGCATCGCCTTGGCCCACTTAGTAAAATAATCTACCACAGGGATGATATATGCATGCCCATCGGCCGAGCGAGGGTTACATGTAATAAATTCGATACCCCACTTTGCAAAAGGAACGACAACAATTATTGGGTGGAGAGGAGTGGGTGGAGCATGCATCTTATGATAAAAAATTTGACAATTTTGGCATTTCCAGACTACATAGATACAATCTTTCAATAAGGATGGCCAAAAGTAACCAACACACAATATCTTTTGGGTTTTGGCATACCCAGACATATGACCACCACACGCTCCAAAGTGACAGTCATTCAGAACCTTTTCAGCTTCTTCATGAGTTAGACAACATCGGAAAATAGAATCTGCCCCACAATGATAAAGTGTATCTCCAATAATATTGTATTGTTGGGATTGGAAACAAATTTTCCGTCACTGAGATCGTGAGATTTTAGGCCAAAAATATTGGTTTTGGAGATAAACAATAATATCTCCATACCATGGATCAAGAGTACTGATAAGAAACAAGGATTCATCCACAATGGGTTCTTCTGCCACAGTTGCAGTATCAGTACGCGGGAAATCACACATCAGTTCCGCAAAAACTAAAGATTTCTTTGCCTTGGATTTCTCATTCTCCAAGTCAAATTCCTACAGGATAACTATTCATTTGGAATACTTCCCCCTAGAAATTGTTTGTTCAAGATATACGTCATAGTGTTGCAGTCAGAAATCACCATGGTTTTGCGTAATAAGATGTAGTGACGAAATCTTTGGATAGCTTGAACAAGTGCCAAGGCCAATTTCTCCACATGCAAATATTTAAGCTCAGACAGATTTAGGGTTTGACTAAGATAGTAAATCACATGTTCACTATTGAATTCATCTTCTGAACTAAAACCATCCCAATGGTGGAATGAGAAGCGGCGAGGTACAAAAAGTAATCCTCGTTGTAGTTGGGGGGATGCAATAACGGTGCATGGGTTAATGCGTGTTTAAGTGCATCAAAAGATTTGTCAGCTATCTCATCCCAAAAGAATGAAGTATTCTATTTCAACAACCTGGTAAAACCTTTCATTATCTCAGTGTAGTTAGGAATGAAACGACGAAAAAATTTGCTTTCCCTTGCAAACTTTGGAGTTGGCGAAGA
Organism: Pinus taeda; assembly: GCA_000404065.3. NCBI lineage: Eukaryota > Viridiplantae > Streptophyta > Pinopsida > Pinales > Pinaceae > Pinus > Pinus taeda. The sequence goes on from APFE030484395.1 coordinate 56,652, forward strand.
GTCGAAGGAGGAGGTAATTTGATAATAGCTTCAACCTTCGAGGGATCGACACAAATGCCAGCTTTTGAAATGAAAAATCCTAGTAAACGACTCGTATCTATACAGAAAACACATTTGTGTGGATTCATCCTAATTTGATAATGCCTACATCTCATAAAGATTGCTCGTAAATGAGTGAGATGATCAGCTCTACGTAATGAATGGGTGGGTAAATCATCAAGATAAGGCTGCACAATGTGCTTGATGTCATGAAATGCGTAAGAAAACATCCGAGATTCTTCAATCCAAAAGGTATTTTGCAATAAGAGAACGTCCCCCATGGACAAATGAAAGTCGTTTTAGGTTGATCAGCAGGGAGTATATTGATTTGATTGTAACCAGAAAAACCATCCATAAAGGAGAAAATTTCACTGCCGGCGCAATCATCTATAATTTGATCGATATAGGGGGTTGGATAATTGTCTTTAGGAAAATCTCGATTAATATCTCTATAATCAATACATATTCTTATCGTTCCTTGCTTTTTGTTAACAGGAACAATATTTGATACCCAATCCGTTAAAATAATTGGATAAATGAAACCTGCTCGAAGTAGTTTCTCAACTTCAACTTTAATAGCAGCAGCTTTTCGTGAATGTATTTGATGCAAATGTTGTCAGATAGGTTTAGCATCCAAGTAAGTTTTAATTTCATAGACAACAATTGATGGATCGATTCCTGGCATTTTTTCATATGACCAGGAAAACACGTCGTGGAATTCTTGAAATAGGGCTTTATAAGTTTGGATTTCATCGTCCATACAGGAAGCACCTATATGAATGTTTTCAATAATTTTGGGTTTTACTGAAATTTCAATAGGAACTGTTCGAGGAATATTTCCCAAATTTAACTCAAAGTCAGGGTGTTGCAATGGATTTATGGTTCTTTGACATAGTCAACAGTAAAAAATAGATGAAAAATCATTTTCAAAATGATCAAGCTCAGGTAAAATGAAGATCGATGATGAAGATATTCCCATGGTAAATCATCAATAGAGAAAAGTTCACGAATATTCTCATCGGTATGAATAGGATTAGAAAACATTCTTGAAGCTGAGGTTGAACAATTGACCTACCTTTTCTCTGCATGACATAGGGGGAAGCAGTTCCCAGCTGAAGCCAATGTTGTAACATAATTTTGTTTTGATAGGTTAGTATATTAGTCAAAAAATAATTTTAAAATATTAAGCTATGATATGGATGCAAAATAAAAGAAAATTTAAAATGTTAGCACAATTTAATATTTTATAGGCATCCATATTAATAAAATGATAGGAATTAGCTTCCCTAAATAAAGAAGGAAAAAGAAAAATAAAATGATAGGGGAGCACAAAAATTGTCACCTTTACATTCTGCAATCTGTGTGAGTCCATCACCACTCATAATTTCCTCCTTTGCAATTCTTAAGCCTCAGTTCTTCACATCAAGCCTTGAAAATAAGAGAAAGCCCTCAAAAGTCTCTAAAACTTTGGTTCCGCACTTTATTTTAGCATTTCCTGCAGTCCTCCACCTAATGGTCATGTCCCCTGCGTACCTGACCACTCTGTCTCTGTGTTATGGGTGTGGACCCCTATAAAAGTTAAAAAGGCGCAAGTATATTCTTAAAAACGCACTTTGAGTCATTTCTGGAAGCTTCTGGAAGGAACCTTGAGGTGGCAAGTTCGCTCTTGTAAGGTTCATGCATCCCACACCTTAAGGAGCTAACCCCTTGATGTGAGGAGCTTATCCCTTTGAAGAAGGACTCTATCCCTTCATAGGTGGACCTGTAACCTCCTTCCTTTGCACTATAAAATGAAGCATTGGGCTAGTTACTTAAAAGGTTGAAATATGAATATTTTTGAGGTGAAATGCTGCTAGAACTTAGTCTTCCTAATTGAGCTTTTGTGAGGAGAGATTGCATACCTCTTTTAACTCATTTGGAAGAGTGTGAGGCTTGTTAAAGTAAAGGAGATTCCTGTTTCGGACCCTGTGAAGAGCTTGTACAACATCAAGGCAGCAACGGTTGTAAGGTTCTTCTATTTCAAAGCTAATACAAATAAGTTTATTTTTCTCAATAACCTGTGTTTTATGGTTTATTTTATGGATTCCTTGATCACCATAATGAACATGATTTATGATATTAGCTATGCAGGTGTTATTTGATGTGTGCTTGTTTGTAATTGCAGGTTCTCAAAAGGAAATTCTTTCAGAGAGTTGAAGGATGGTTGCTACAAACTAGCGTTGGACTTAAGGTAGGGTCTAAACACCTCCATAGTTTTTATTAATGAATCATAAATGTTTAGAAAAATATAGATTTACTTGTCCTGCTTGTTGCTAGATATCTTTTGATACTAGGGAGATCGGCCTTGTTCGCAAAATCAATTTATTCGGCCAACAAATTGGCAACTCTACTGGGGAACTGAATTTGGTTTTTGGTTTTTCTTTGTCTTTGACTTGAGAACTTGTTCTTGTTTATGGTTTTTTCCTGATGTGTGTGGGATTGGGTAGGTTTTAGGATATGGATTATTTTATTTTTTTTTCGAAATTTTCAAAGAGGACCGCACTTTATTTTTACAGACAATGCGGGCATCTTCGCACTGTTCCTTTAGTGCACAGAGCGGTACCGCATCTGGTTCTTCTGGAAGCCTGGAGACCCTGTGAAATTTTTTGAAAATCCTAAAATGTTTTCTTCCACTTAAGTTTAGGTTTCATTTATGACTTTTAGTGTCTACCTAGACTTGCATTTTTTTTGTCACAAATCTCTTGTGAGTAAGTTCCATTGGTATTTTTGTTTTAGATGATTTTCTAGAAGTTTTGCATGCCTGCATTGGTTTTCACTTGGTCTCTATAGTCACTCGAAGATTAGAAGCCTAAGAGACCTTAGATCACCCTGGTGTCTTTTTTCCTTCTTGATGAGTATGACTGGTTTGTGACATCTATCTTTGGTGAGAAATAGGTTTCGTTTTCTCTTTGCAAATCTTTGAACAAACTTGGTTATAAGTTTTGAATTTCATTTTTATAAAAGAAAACATAGCTGGATGTTTTTTGAGTGATTTGTTATTCTGAACGAATTAATCCTTAGTTTACTGAATAACTAAGTAAAATGTCTTCAAAAATATTTGAAGCTTTTATTTCGATTAGGTTTTTAAAAAGTTTTTAGATCTCAAGACTAGTTTTTGTAGTTTTGAGTGTTTTCTAGAAATTGTAGAATCTCTTTTGAAATAATCGTTTTTGCATTTTTTGAGTGTTGAAAAAGAAAAAAGATTTTTTATGAGCATAATTAGTAGTATTGTTTTGAGTTCTTGTTGAAAAAGACAAAAAGGTTTTATTTTCATTTACACATTGAAAGAAAGATTTGTTTTTCAAATAATTGCATTCTCAAAGTCTTTCTTTTAGCTAGAAATTCATTAAAGGAAAAAAACATTGTTTATCATTCTTAGGTGCAATTTTTTTTAGTGGTTTTGGAGTCGAGTCTTCACACCATAAAAGTTTCATTTCCATACCTGTTGACTTAAGAAACAACCTATAAAAGTAATACTTAATTAAAATTGATCTAGCAATCTTTTTTATTTCTAGGGCTTTTATCACCAATATAGCTTAGGCTAGTATCTTGGAGTAGGGAGTAATTAACTCTCCAAGATAGTTAAAACAAAAAAATAACTATATCTTGTGGTAGGAAATAAACCCAATTGTAATTGATATAATCTGGGAAGCTCCTCTTAAAGGAGTCAATCACGAGATCATGTCTGAACCTTTGATACAATCAAGTCTGTCTCATTGGGAAAGATAGAAGACTTGCGTGTATTATAAACGGTAAACCTCGAATTAACCATTGTCAAGGAGCCTGGGGTCACTTGTTGGTAAACCTTGAATTGATCATGTCAAGGAGCCTTCAAGGGGATGGAGCTTTGTTTCTATGCCCTTGCGCATAGATCAAATCGTAGACTGTTCCCCTAGTTGTATTTGTTACTGTTGGTAACCTTAGTGTCCATAAGCTTAAGATTATTTCCTAAGGTGAGGGTGAAGGATGGGTCGCACTGTACCTGGAGCAGATGTCGACTAGACTCACTTGGACTCTCTGGGGGGTTCTCTTCACTCGATATGGTTTTGTGAAGAAACTTGTGCCAGTTTGTTTCATTAAGCAGGTTGTAGGGGTAACTGTTCCAACCACCCTTTCTGTATTAAATTCTACAACTTTGGATTTCATCACCAACTAGTGTTTTTGGTATGGAAAGTTACTGTTTGTATGTGGTTTGAACTCTTAGATTTTTTTAGGCATGTGATTCAATTTTTTGGTTCTTTAGAGACTTTAGGTGGTTTTATTGAAATTTTCTTTTTTTTGCATGTGAGTAATTAAATATTTAATCATGGCTGAATTACCGAGACAATCCCGTAGACTTCAGGGGAAACCTCCCGAGTATACACCAAGCTAGCTTGAAGGGCTACGAGCTCTTGTATCACCTAGTGTTACACAAAAATATCGTCACCTTGATTGTTTGCAGTTGGTATGGGTCTATCACCACCTATACCAGCCTCCTAAGCAAGTCTCAGACCTCAGCTCTTCAAAACAAGCTTTGGAAATGAGAGAAAGACATCAAAAAGCAATATAACTCTGGTTCCACACTTTCTCTCACTTTTGCCTGCGGGCCCGCACCTTTTGTTTAGAATACCTATGTACTTATACGCTCTGTATGTAAAGGGGAGGGTGTGTACCCCTATGAAAGTCAAAAGGCGCTATTTTTATCTTAAAAAAACTCACTTTGGGTTAATTCTAGATGTTTCTAGAAGGAATTTTGACGTGGATTGTTCGCTCCAAAGTGGTTCATGCATCCCAAAAGAGAAGGAGCTAATCCCTTATTAGGAGGAGCTATCCCTTTGAAGGAGGATTCTATCCCTTTGAAGGAGGACCTAGTAACTGCCCTCCATTGCACTATAAATTGAGGCATTGGGTTAGTGGCTAGAGAGGTTAGAAGGTGAACATTTTTTAGGGTAAATGCTGGTGAAATCAAGACTTCCTATTTGAGCTTAAGAGGAGAGATCACATACCTTTTTGGCTTTATTGGGGAGTGAGTGAAGCTTATCAAAGTAGAGGAGACTTCTTGTTGGACCCTGGGAGGAGCTTGTATAGTGTCAAGGCAAAGGTTGTAAAGTTCTTCTTATTTTAAATTAATACAATCAGGCTCATTTTTCTCAACAAGTATCTCATGTTATTTGTTTCATGGACTACTTGACTTTCATGTTAAATATGTTTTATAATATTGGTTATTCAGGTGCTATTTAATCGTTTGCCTTGTTTCTGTTTGCAGGTTTGCGACAAAGGAATTTACTTGGATCAAAGGAGCGAAGGCATCCACAAACTTGCGTTGGACATAAGGTAGGCCTTAAACACACTTGTTTGCCATTATTTATAAAAGCACATTTAGAGAAAGATAGTATCTGGTTGGTTTGCTTGTCATTATGTCTTCTTTAGATTCTAGGAAGGTCTATCTTGTCCGCAAGATCGACTGATACCGCGTGACACCAACCTTTGGTTCTGTGACACCAAATCATCGCGCTACAAGCTGAGCTACTCCATATTGATCTTATGTTCACTAAGAACTTGGATCACACGGTTCTCCCTAGAGTGCAGCTTTGCTGTTATTCCATCCTGTAGCTGATAGAGCATTTCTCAGGGAAGGGCAACTAGATTAAGGCCAAGGCATTTCATCATGCTAACTGTCATTTGGTCCATCCATAACCAAGCACATTTCTGATTTTCTTAAATTTTGTGAATCTTATGAAATCAATGGTGGAGAGTTTTATTGTGTGATTTTCTTCCTCACCCTTGAAGGCTATGTTAATTGATGGTGCCATACCTTGCCACCTGCATCCATCCATTCCCTTTGTCAATTCCTCAGGGAGCTTCATCAAGCCTTTGATAGGTATACTTGCCGAGATGTTGTAAAAGAAGAAATATCTTAAGAATGAATCCTACTGAATAAATTGAGGATTTTTCTTATTGATTCCTTCAACTTTGTTATGAAATTTCTGAAGAAGACATGAATCAGGATTTGTTAAAACAAGAGTTTGAGTGCTTGGTTATTATATATTTACACAGTGAACTTGAATCCCCTAATTTTCCTACTTCCCCAACTCTTATGAGTCATGCGAAACCTCTAATTTCAGAGGAGGAACCTATTATTACTTTTCTTCCTTATCCTCCTCCTTTTCTAGTCCTAATGTGGGTGCCTTCTTATGGTGATTATGGAGTTGGGAAATATAAAAATCAGATTATTAATCCACCTTCTCATTCTTCTTCCATTTCTCATGACTTAGATTCAATGGAGGAAATCCCAAAAATTCTCATGAAGCCCATGGGGAAGACTAACTTCCCCATTTTACAACATGATGTTATCATTCATAAATTTAGCCTCCAATCTGATATACATTTCTGTGATCCTCTATCATCTATGTTAACCCTTCATAAATCCCTTAAGGCCAAGGAAAAGGGATCCTAGAGGTAACCAAAAACTACTTGTAGGTTAAGGTCCAGTCCCCCTAACCTTGGAGAGGGCACTCTCTCATTGGATCAAATATCAATCTAAGAATACTAATAGGACTTGCATTGTAGACTGGTTATTAAGCTCAAAGGTAGATGATATAGGATTTGATGGAAATGTTGGAAGTGAGAGCCACTGAAGTATAGGATTATAGCACATTAGAGCATGAATGAGACAACAAAGGCAAGGTAGTCACATATCTCAAATCATTTGTCGGTTGTAGTATAGCAGGGAATGAGGAAAACACATAAATATTCAGTTAAATGTAACATATCATAAGGTTATGAATTCTGATACATGACCTATCTACTCCTTTAATGCCTTGGCTTGTTGCATCCTTGCAAGCCACTGAGTAAGGACTACTATTTGTGCAGTCCCTCGAATGTTGTCATATTGTTGCTGGAGTTACCGTGCCTCGGTCTCCAACCACTGGATGTTTGGGTCCTCCTGTAACGTCGTGAAGACCTCAAGCACCTATTCCAACATGTTGGTACATTCGCGCACTGCACCTCCAAGATAGTGCTGGTACACTATTCTCTAAACTCTAGGGGAGTGGATGGTTATGCCTTTAACCACAGCTCAGCAGTCTTAAAGTTTAGCTCCAGCTGAACCTTTGTTGCCTCTTCTCTCGCATTGCAGAATCCACTTTCCAAACTATGAATCTGCACTTCGACCGGTAGATCTATTGTGATAGCTAGCTCTAGGACATGTCGGCAAGCGTCATCTACCGTCTGCACCAACCTTTGGTTCTGTGACACCAAATCATCGGGTTGCAAGCTGAGCTGCTCCATATTGATCTTATGTTCACTAATAACTTGGATCGCATGGTTCTCCCTAGTGCATAGCTCTATTTTTATTCCATCTTGTAGCTGATAGAGCATTTCTCAGGGAAGGTGTTAGCCTCCTGCTGCAGCAGGTTACTCATATTTCATGATTGACATTTTTACAGACCAAATATGTCATACTTTGCATGCT
>APFE030484395.1:71033-84906 GCA_000404065.3 Pinus taeda
CTTGTATGAACAAGCATATGGCTTGTGGAGTGTTCTCCTTCTTTAAGGAGTGAATATATGGTGTTGCCCTACCATAAGGGTTTTGATAATAAAGAAGCATTTCTATCTATTCAGATCTTGTTATTCTTAGGTTATTTCTATTATCTTATACTTTTGGATCAGATATACAACACACTAACACTGTGAGAATCCAACAACACCCTCAGGTACTAGAGATCTTCACAAGACATAATTGGATGAAGTTTCTCGAAAAATTAAGGGGGTATGATGATGAGGTGGCCCGAAATTTTGCTCTCTCCCTCATTCCACTCACTAGAGTCTATGCCACTATTGTGGTAAGAGGCCTCTCCATAGAACTCACCCCTAAACTCATCAGCAGAGTTACCACACTTCCCCTAGGAGTACCATGGAGGAAGGAAGACAAAGGAGATAGCCGAGTTGCCAAAAGGAAATTCTTTTTAGAAGGTGAGGAACCCACTAAGGACAAAAATGGAGTAAGGAGAGCAAGTCTGCCATATCCCTGGAATGAGGTAAGCTACCAACTTATCAAATACATTTCATGTGAGGGTAGGTATAGTGTGGTCTATGGCTATGATTTTAGGCTTCTTGAAGAATTGAGATTTGGAGTAGAAGCACCCCCTCACCACAGGCTCAGCATACCATAATTCTTGCTGCAATCACTAATAGACTCAAGCATCAAAGTGCAACAGGGAAATTCCCAACAGTTAGCTCATCATGGGTTAATTAGAATCCTTATAGAAGATGCCCTCCAAAACCTCAGAATTCCTATACAATGGTCAGTTTTCAGAGACATGCAAGTAGAGGAAGACATCAAATCTCTCACATATGATGTTAGTCCTACTGTCAGTGAAGAGGAAGAGGAAGAGAATAAAGCAGAGGAAGAAGAAGTAGAGCAGGAAGAAGAAGAAACAGAAGGAGATGAAGATGAGATGGATGAAAAAGAATATTAAACAAAAGAAAATGAGGAGGATGAAGAAGAATAGGAGAAAGAGAAGGAGGATGATGAAGAAACATAGGAGGATGTTAAGGAGGAAATTGATAAAGATGATGAGGATCTACAAGAGGAATAAGAAAGGAAAGACATAGGTGAAGAACTCAATGGGAAAGAGGGGGTCGAAAACAAGGAGTCACCTAGGGTGTCCCCAAACCCCACTGAGAGAGAGGCACGAGTTGCCATCACTACTCTTAGCACCCCCATCAAGCAAAAAGGAAAAAGACAGAGGTATACCCCCTTATATTTCAAGACAAGGAAAAGCACAAGAATAAGGCAGAGGAACCCCAAACACCTACCAAAATTCCCATTATGATTGAAGACTCACCTAAAAAAAAGGAGAAAATGCCTTCCCCTAAGCATCCTATCACCTATGTGAGAAGGCCTATGACTAGATCAACCCCCTCCAAGGGAAAATAAATCCTACAGGATGCACGGCAGAATCTACATGAAGCAGAAGAAGTCTTACAGGATACTCTGTTGAACCTACAGGAGACACAAAAATTGGAAAAGGAGGTATGCCAACAACAAGAAACTAAAGAAGAGAAGAGGACCCAGAGTCAAAAGAACCTAGCCACCAACCTAACCTTGACTCCTACTACAGGTTTATTGAAGGAGGTGGGGTCATAGCTCAAAATTTTGTTATTCCACTCTTCTTCGAGATTGAGAAGGAGAGAGCCAAAACTCATCGATGGATGCAGAAGAGAGTGGAAGACATTAGGCACATGGAGGAGAAGCTTAAGGAGATGGGTAGAGAGCTAAGTAGCTTAAGAGATAGAGAGGCCATAAGGAAAAATCAACTAGAAGTAGAAAATGCATGGTTGAGAGGACAGCTGCAAGAAAGAGAGAATCAAATGGTATGTATGGCCAGTCTCTCTTTGGAAGCAATCCAGCGTAGGATACCAGCTAAATGTTATACCCTATACCTCAAGGAACAGTGGCTGCAGTTCCAGATCAAGACCCTAGCACAGAGAGGAACCATGCCATTTCAGGACTACAGGTAGTTCATTTATCTTTGTGATCATAGCACACTAGAAGATAGGGCCAAGATGTCTGAGTTTTATTTACACAACATGGACTTAATAGACATGTATGTATGGGACCCTAATGCCAAGCTAGGAGATTTACAGTTGATGGCTTTGGCATCATGGATGAACCATGAGGAATCAACGGTTGCAAAGATGAAGAAGATATTGGCAAGAGAGAAAAATAAACCTCTAATGATTAGAGATGAACAGTCAAATCCCATGGCCCTCATCAATACCCATAATTTGAGTGCAAATGATCCTCATCTTGCACCTAGATATCTTACTACCCAAGAGCAAGCAATTTCACATTTTGAGGACATGTTCAGGCTATTAGGGGATGATAGCATACATTCTTTCCTACGGAGATGGAACACATTTCCATACAGCTTAAAGATAAGAGATTACCACTCTCCTCAAAGATTGAGAGAAGCACTAAACAGGACACCCATGTATAAGCAATCTATGCAAAGGCTGAAAGTCAATTGGATTGGCCTGAAACTCAATCCACCACTACTCTTAGGGATGCTAGAAGGAAGGAAGGAAGAAGAAGAAAAGAGGTAGTGGGAGGAGGCAGAAAGGAAAGCAGGCTTCTATGAACAAGAAGAGGAAACCATAGCAGAGGCATGGGATGTCAGGGAGGCCACTAGAGCTATGAAGGATATGGATATTGATTGAATTTCTCAGAGGATGAGCAAGACTTTCAGTAGGGGGGTGATGATGAGCCTCATCATTGGGTAATTAAATGGGCCTTAATTCACATCCTAGCTTAGTCAAACCAACTTTTCTCACAACTTATTACATGTTTTTTATTATATTTTGTTTATGAGATGAGTTAGAGTTGGATATTATGCCTAGTGGACTAATATGCATTGAACACAGGATTGAAGGATAAAATCAAGGGATTTTGGCAAATATTAAGGTTAAAACTCGAATGGGAAAAGGGAGAGGGATTGTAGGAGGTAAATCCTCTTCATTTACTTCTCCCCCATTTGAGTATTCCTCCATACATCACACCAGCTCGAAGTGCAAGCATCCAAGCCATGAGGATTAGAAGGCAGACGAGCAAGTGAGAGACAAAGACCTAGTTTATCTCGAGTTCAGTAGCAACACCTCCCTGATTTTAAGGAAGTCATTGGGGACTTCAATTGTATAAGTAAAAATGCCTAGAGCCTCATTAGGATTTGAATTTTTGTTGTAAAACTCTAAGCTATTTTCGCGCTCTAGACTTGTGAAAGTTTTATTGATGTAATTTTATGTTTTGGTAATAAGAATGAGTTTTGTTTTGAGCCGGCACTGAGTTAACTCAAAGGGCTGAAGCTCTTGGGTTAGGGCCCAACTCTAGAAACCAAAGATCCTCTTTATTGTATCTGTATGTTTAGATTAGTCACATAGCTTCATTGTTAATTTTCTTTTAGATGTGTTTTCGTTGCAAGTAGTGTAGATTGGATTGGTTATTTATTAGTTTTCTTCCATTTGTGCCTTACTTAAGTAGTAGGTTAGCAAGGAAAAAAGGAGTACCACAAGGTTTTCAGTGGGTGTCTTGGCCTCATTTCCTCCCTTTGGGATCATGATTTGACGAAGGGACCCTTATGCAACCCCAAAAACACAGATTTCTATTTCTTGCATAAGCTTTAGAGGTTCCTGTATTTAAGTTAGCATTTGATGTGTTTTGCAAAGTAGGATTACATTGCCATCTCTTCTATCTTCACTCTTGCAGTAGATCTCATCCATGCTTTCATTCCTTTCAGCAACTTTCCTCATGCATAATGTAGGTAGTTAGTTCATTAATTTTGTTTTTCTAGCTTATGAGAATGCTTCTTATTTACATAGCCTTATGGGAATTATACATGTTTTATGCAGAGCAGGTGCTTCAGGAGGAGACAAAGACTTCATAGCCAGCAACCACCTTCCACTCCATCCACCATACTCATTCCTTGTTTTCACCATCACCTTCACTAGTTTTCATAATTTTTCATAGAAATTCTTCCAAGCACATTGAGCGAATCCAACCATCCTCTATTTTTTATGTTGATTTCTGAGTGATCCTAGGCCTTTCCTCACTTCACTCCACCCATATACCACCTTCCCTAAGCCTTCCATCACTTCCAACACCTTTCATTTTGCTCTCGGCTGTATCCTGTAGGTTTACGGGGAATCCTGTAGGTTTCTAGTACATCTTGTACGTTTTCTTGAAATGGCCTATTTTGAGGCCGAATTGAGGGAAAACCTCTAGGAAGTCACCAAAAGCCTCCCAAGGGTCTCCCACACCATCCAACCATGTCCTAACCCTTCCATCCATCCCCCAACATCCTTAATTCACCTGCCACATCACCAAAATAAATTAGCTTACATACTTGATTTTGCATGAAAGGCAAAAAAACAAAAACAAATTTATTTCAGTCCCTTTACTTGCACATTAGTGATGTTTGATGCCTCTTACTTCCATTCTTAGATAGTAGCATTTGGTTCATGGTAATTTATCATTATTGCAAATCATAGTTTCTTGGCAGTTAATTAGGAAATGGTGTGATTTAGCATTGAATTTTGGTCTTTTCCATTATTCCAGTAGAGTAGCTCTCCCTTAGAGAAGATTTTTGTTTCTTCCATCAAGAAACCAAGCTTCTTCTGACTCCATAGAAGTATGGCTTGAAAACCTCACTGGTCTCTTGCCAGTTGAACTGTGACAAAAGGCAAAACCATCATTGTTACTTGTGTATACAACATTGTCACCTCCAAGTTTGTACGAACCTTGGGTTGATAAAGTAACGCTGGTAGCCTAGGAGTTGCAGCATTCTTGCTGCAATACTAGCGCTCATCATAATCCTTCAAATTTTTTCAAAATTAAAACGACATGGGCCACTTCGGATCATTCATGGACAAGCGGAAAGACCTATTGGGGCTTATGGTAGTAGGTCTCCTGATGGGTACATGTCAGATGGAGATGACACAATCATAGATAGTAGGTCCTTGGACACTCTGGATAGGAGAGGTGATAAACATGGGTACTATTGTAGTTCTTGTTCTGACAGGCACTATGATTGTCATTGTTATCATCCTTAGAGGAGAGACAGGGTATATTTTTGGATGAGTTTAAGAAACAAAATCCACCTATATTTGATGGAGAGATGAAGAAGTCACACAATGCAGAAGCATGGTTGCTAAGAATGAATAAGTTCTTTAGATTGAATGATTATTCAAAGAACATGAAGGCCATAATAACTTCATTTGTTCTTAAAGGTAAATCAAATGTCTAGTGGGAAGGTGTAAATAACGTCAGAGATATTTATGAGGAGGAGTTGACTTGGAGTGAGTTCAAGAGGCTATTATGGAAGAAGTATCTATTGGATAGATACCATGATGACAGGACAAAGGAATTTTATGAACTAAAGATGGGACCTATGACCGATGAAGAGTACACTAGAAGATTTTTGGAGTTGTTGAGGTATGTGCCTTACCTTAAGGAGGAGAAGGCTAAGATTCAAATATTCATCAATGGGTTGCTGATAGCATTCAAAGACAAGAATGAGTTTGATGAGCCTAGATCATTGGAGGAGACCATCCAGAAGCTAAAGCATTGTTATGAGTAATCAAGCATAGATATGAGACTAAGCTGGACTGGAAAGGTAATGCAAAGAACAAAGGAAAATAGGACAAGAAGGGAGCAAGACCTCAGGGTATAGGTAATAAATAGAATGCAACACCATCTAAAAATTTCCATGAATCCTACAAAAGAGAGATTGTCCACAACACTAGGGTGGTAGATTGCAGAACTATAGTGCTCAGGAGGCAAAAACAGTGGGAGATGTTGGACAAAGTATTCTTAGGATTTATGCAGCACTGGATAATAGGCAAGAAGATCACCAGACGTCTATTATCAATATGGAAAATAAGATCTTTTATCAATTTGTTTCTCTTTACCTTGGATCTAATTATAGTTATGTTAATCCTGGCGTGGTGGATAAGTGTGGCTTGAATAAAGAAGTACATGCAGAGTCTTGGTTAGTGCAGTTGGCTATAGGTACAAAGAAGTGCATTCATCATTGGATAAGAGCTTGTGAATTTGATTTGAATGGTATGCCTACCTTAGCACATTTGAATGTATTACCGTTCAGATAATATAGTATGTTGTTGGGTATCGACTGGTTGTATCTTCATAGGACCAAGGTGGATTGTTATGACAAGGCTATTGAGTGCCTAGATGACAATGGAGAACAAAGAGTCTTGCAGGGTAAGAAGAAAGTAACATCATTGAGAATGGTGACAACTATGTAGTCCAAGCATAGTCATGGGAAAGGGTGGTGTTATTTGCAATGCATATTTCTAGTGACAAAAGTAAGGAAGTTGAGGATGCAGATGTTTTGAGTAGTTACCTAGTTCTACATCAGTTTCAGGATGTATTTCCTGCAAAGATTTCAGAATTTCCACCTCTTAGGGAAGTAGAATTTTCTATTAAGCTGGTACGAGGGGTAGCACCAGCATCTAAGGTGCCTTACATGGTGAGCACTCGAGAGTTGGTAGAGTTAAATATCTACTTGAATGAAATGTTGGACAAGGGATACATTAGGCCAAGTGTATCACCATGGGGCGCACCAATACTGTTTCTGAAGAAGAAGGATGGTACTCTCAGGTTGTGCATTTATTACAAGAAGTTGAACAAAGTGAATATCAAGAACATGTATCCATTTTTGAGGATTTATGACTTGTTCGATTAGCTAAAGGGAGGAATGTTCTCAAATATTGATCTGAGATATGGATATCATCAGGTATGCATTAAAGAAGATGACATTCACAAGATAGCTTTTTGGACCAGGTACGGAAATGATGAGTTTATTGTAGTTCCATTTGGTTTGATTAATGATCCAGCTACTTTTATGTGCTTGATGAATTGTGTGTTGTGTCCTTATTTGGACAAGTTTCTTATTGTGTTCATTGATGATATATTGAAATATTTTAAAAATGAAGAAGATCATGCCAAACACTTAGCAGTAGTATTGAGATTGTTGAGAGAGCATCAGTTGTATGCTAAGCTCAGCAAGTGCAGTTTCTTTCAGGTTGAGGTACTTTACTTAGGACATGTGGTTTCCAAGGAAGGCATAGTATTGAAAAAATAAAAGGTAAGAGCTATCATGGAGTGGGAAACTCCTAGAAATGTGGGTGAGGTAACATCCTTCATGGGGTTAGCAGGGTATTACAGGAGGTTCATTAGGAACTTCTAGAATATTTTTTATCCTATCACATCATTACAAAGGAAAGGAAAGAGGTTTGAATGGACAGATCAATGTGCAACTAATTTTGATTAGTTAAAGAAGTTGTTGACACATGCTCCAGTGTTAAAGATCGCAGATCCAGACAAAGAAATTGTGGTATGTACATATGCTTGCAAGAGAGCTCTTTGTGGAGCCCTTATCCAGGAGGACAGTTGTTATGTTATAAGTCACGAAAACTAAATGAGCATGAGCAGAATTATCTGACACATGATCTTGAGTTGGCAGTGATCATTCATGCATTGAAGATGTGGAGGCATTGTCTTATTGGCAGATGATTTGTATTGATGAGTGATCATAGTGGATTGTTGTATCTATTTGACCAACCAAATATTAATTCCAGGCGAGCTAGATGGTTAGCCTTAGTCAGTGAGTTCAATTTTGAGATCAGGTATATTAGAGGTAAAGAGAATAGGGTTGCAGATGCTCTTAGTAGGCGGATACAAGTGAATCATATAAATCTATGAGATCCTATGGGACAGATCTATAAGATAGGATCTTGCAGGCAAGTCAACAGGAAGTCAAGTATATAGAGCTTAGGCACAGATTGCAACAAAGTACAGGTACAAGTACAGGTGGTGGTACATGTACAAATACAGGTATAGGTGCACGGGATTTGGAATATTTTCTCACCACAGATAGCTTGGTCAGGTTTAGAGACAGGATATATGTGCCAGACAACCGTGAGCTCAAAAAGGTGATCTTGAGCGAGTTTCATACGAAACCATATTCAGGTCACCCAGGCTATCAAAAGACATTGAAACAAGTGAGGAATTTTTATTATTGACCTAATTTGAAGAGAGACATGGTAGAGTTCATGGCTAGGTGCTTGGATTGTCAGCAGATGAAAGCAGAGTGTAAGCATCCATGTGGACTACTACAGTTGGTTCTAATTCCATAGTGGAAATGGGAGGTGATTTCCATTGAATTTATCACATATTTTCCGAGGACATCTAGGGAGCATGATTCCATCATGGTTGTGGTGGACAGGTTGACGAAGGTAGCGCACTTCATTCCATTAAAGCCTACATATTCAATGAATGGTGTAGCATAGGTATTCATCAGAGATGTGATGAGATTGTATGGTGTTCCACATAGTATTGTGTCAGACAAGGATGAGGAGTTCACTTCCAAGTTTTTGAAGGTGTTGTTTGCAGGTGTTATCACCCTAAAATCTTTGTCTCTAAGCTTTGGTAAGTTGCCTTGTTTCTAATCATAGTCTTATAAGTTTTGAGTCAGATCATCACAATTAGTGTCATTCTCATTTACAAACCCTTCTTCTAGTCATGGTGTTAAAGGGTCTCTAGGTCATTTCATGCTTTAAGGGTTAGGTCATAAGGTTAGAAGTCTTTTAAGATCATATCTCTTTTCCAAATAAGGTTTGACAGCCTCATTCCATGTTTTAGAAGTCTTACCAGGTGTTATAAGTCATATCTCATATCATGTTGGAGAAATTTTGAAAGTAGCTATGAAATCACTGAACTAGGCGTTTTCGCAGCGCACTACGAAACCCCTGTAGCAGCCTATTTTAGCAGAGAAAAACTGTTTTTACTAGTCAACTTACAGAATATTTCCTGAGCAGCTGAGAACTCCATTTTGCAAACTGAAAGAGGTTTTTCTTCCTAACATGTTGCACTACAAAAACCTCTTTCAGTTTCTTCAAATTCATTCTAAGGTGGGCGGAATTTATGGTTGAACTTGCGCTACAAAACTGTTGTAGGCGCAGTTTTTCACAAACAGACTTTTCCTGTTTATCACCCGTTTTTCAAAGAATCATTCTGTTCGGTAGGAAAGATGTTTCAAAAAACCAAGAGAGGTTTTTTTTCAGAATGGATTGGTTCAGAAAAACCTCCTTCCGTTTCCTCAAATTCATTCTGAGCTGGGAGAAACGGGTGACCAAAGTTGCACTACAAAACTGTTGTAGGTGCAGTCTTTCAGAAAACGGATTTTTCCTGTTTGCCACGTGTTTTTCAAGGACAGTTTCTGGACAGCTGGAGAAATTTTTTAAAAAACCAGGAGAGTTTTTTGTTCTAGACAACATGGGCTACAAAAACCTCCTTCAGTTTCGTAAAATGTGTCATGGATGAAGAGATAAAGGCTCTGTCACACGTGCTATTTTCAGGGATCCTAAACCCTAAAAACAGGGAAACATGTTCCCTAATTTCTAGGGTTTGTCTTCAGCAGTCAGATGACCACGTGGGAGGCTTGATCAAATTCGACTTCATGGAGTGTTAGGTGTTAAAGAATGCTTTAAATGTTTAGATATGGTTGTTGTAATCATAATAAGGAGTTACACTCCTAGTTGTATTAGGTCTCTAGGACTCCTAGTTAGGTGTCATTTGCATTTAATAGTTTGTTTTAAGTATCATTAGGTGTCATAGTAGGATGAATTCGAATTTCCCTCATGCTTGAGGAGGAATCCAAGTTATGTAAAGAGCTCTATATATAGCTGAAGCATCAATGTACAAAGGGTTGGAAATTTTATGAGAAAAGCTTGTATTTGACTCATGTAAGACTCATTTTCAGTAATGCATATTTGACCTTACTTCTCAGGATTCATGAAGGATTGTTTATGTTCAGAATATGTGATGTTGTTCTTTTCCTAATTCTTGCAGTGTTATGGATGTATAATCTCTCAGAATTCACTGAATGTGCTCTGACTTCCTGTATACATTTATAAACTGACTGTGTGGTTCTATATGAGTTTGTATTCTGAATGTTTGAATGTTGAATGCCCTGACTTCCATGTAAGGTTGAGCTCATTGTTTTATTGAGGTGTTGTTGACTCCATAAGCCCAATGGATAGTTGTTAAATGAGTTTCCACCATTCATATTTTCACAGTTGTTTTACAAGAGTTAGCCATCTTATCTATAATTAAAATCATTAACCCTTTTGAGAGAGCCCTCTCAAGTTGAGGAGGCTAAGCCTCAGCCTAAAGTAGGTTTGAAATAGTTACTTAGAGTCAACCTGATCAGCAACCTATCAGGACATGATTTTGAGATAACAGCTGGTGTGAGTGTGACAAGTGTGGAATTGTTGATAGCTTGAGGAAGGTTGTGAAGTGCCCTTAATCTTGTGAAAAACTTATGAGTGAAAGAGCTCTTGTATGTTGGGAGATCCATCTCCAAAGAGTGAATGCTTGAAGAACATGTTGACTGGACTTTTTCTGAGAAGGCTTGTGACATCAAGACTTTGGTTGTAAGCTGACTCTTATTTCATTTTTAATGCAATCAATGATGTTTTCCTAAATCTTGTATGTAATGTACTTGATAGCTCATGACTTCTTGACTTTGTGAGTAAATAGTTCATTGTTGTATCCAGATACGTGCTTTGTTTTATTTCCTTTGCTTTGTTTCTGGTTAATCACTAATTGAGGAGAAGGAAGCGGAAGATGGAGCAGTGCAACGGAACTCCATCGACCACCGGTTGAGGTAGGCCTCCAACTCTAATTGTTCAAGGAAAGCTATTGTTGATCTGTCCTTGTTTGTGACTAGACCCACTCTAGGGCTAGAGGGGTTGCCTCTGTCTGCAGAGGGAACACTTTCCTGCATCATAAATTGGCGACTTCGCTAGGGAGGGTTCTGGCCTTTGTTTTCTTTGTTTGCTCTTGCCTTGATTTTTTGATTTGGTCTCTTTTGAAGCTTCGAGGATTAGTTATCAGTCCTCTAAGTTTCCTGGGTTGATCTGGGAAATGTCCCTATTTGATTGAAGGATTGAATGTCTTTGATTTGGGAGTTTTGATTCGCCTGTCATTGTTTTGAACATCATTGCGGATTTAATTTTAAAAGTTGCATTGACATCGCGATCACCCTTTTGTAAAATCCTCTGCGTCACTGGATAATGTCACACAGTCGCGATGATTCCTGAAATTGGATCATCGCGGGAAAGATGTGTATAGTCGTGACGTCGTCGCAACTTTATAGCTTTAAACCCACGACGATCTCGAGTTGCTAGTTTAATTCCTACGACGACTCTTGAAATCTCATCATCGCGGGAAATAGGTGTACTTCCGCGATCATTTCGGGTTGTCAGTCTAAAATTTACGATGACATCTCAAGTTGTCTGTGTAACACTTGCGATGATTCCTATAAAGTTGTTTTTATAACTTTACCTCCTAAATTCCTCAATCTTGCTTATCCCCTGTTGTTTCTTGTCTCTCATTAGCTTGTTTTAATTGTTTTTGGTTAGGCTACTATCTCTTTCATTTCATTGAGTGAGTCTTGTGTTATTTTTTGACTATGTGACCTAGCCCTTTAGAAGTTTCGTCGAGAAACCGTTTGCTTGGGTTACTTGTCTGTTCAAGGTTCATCCACAACCTTCTTGTGATTTGCTTGAGGCTCTTTTGCTACTTGTTTTCTTACTGGTTGATTTTTAGTGTCAATTATTGAATCGATTTTTTATGTTGATTCGATTTATTCACTAGCAAGAATAGATCACAACTGTTTGGATCAATCAGTTCACACTTGCTTGTTTGCTTCTTTGAATTTAAAACAAAAAGAAAATCAAAAGTTTGCATTCATTTAGCATACGAAAGTGAAAGTACATTTGCATTACGAATTCTCATGTTTGAAAAATTGGAAAGCGGATTTTAAATCTTTCATTAGTATTATTGATGCATCATGAGATTACTGTATTGGTGCATTGTGTTTCTTAGTGTTTGCACTTGCTTGTCTTGGTTTTCTTGGTTTGGGAATGATCCCTCTACCCTCCCGTAGGTAGATTTTCATTGAAGAAAAAGGATTTTTCGTGCATCCTAGGATTTGTTGAATACATACAGTAGGGCCTGAAAACTGAAACATAATTCAAGATCAACCTTAAAATGAACTGGAACATAATGCTCATCATTTAGAGGTCTAGGCTAGAGACGTGCTCTGGCGTTGTTAAACCTAGTCACTTTTGTTTCCACTCAAGGTTGGGTGATTCCTCCTTCTGTGACTCAACAGTGGTCTAGTACGAAATTGTGCTCCCATGTACCATCGAGTATATGGGGAGACCCCACTAGGTTTATCATCCTTTATCCATAGGAAGCCATGTCTGCCGCCTTACAAACCGTAATGCACTGAACACAGCATTCGGGAAGATTGACTGCTGTATGGAAAGTCCTTGGTTTTCATATGACTACCAAGGTGTATATGCAGTTTTACGGATTGTTTGGTAAACCTTTTGCCTAGTTCTCCAGAGTAGTCACTTTCGCTCCTTTTCGGACTCCCTAAAAGAAAAGGTTCATCGAGCACTTGTCACTTCAGGCTCATTAAACATTCGAAGGTGACTAGAGTCACCTTTTCGTCCTTTTCTCAACTCTTGAAACATGAAAAGGTCAAGTTTTATTCCTGCATCATAAAATTTACTGGCCACGAAATATTCCTGATAAAAGTTTGAGTTCTTGGTTGTGATAAGAGTGTTTTTTAGGCTTCTTCTCGATTGCAACATTCCCTGAGTCTACCGGCCAAGGTCTTCCCCCAGATGGAAATCTTGGTCCATTTCCTTCACTTGGCAATGCCGGTGCTCCGTATATGGCAACATTGTCTTTGCCTAGCTTGACCATCAGTTTGCCCATATGGTTGTTTTCAACCTCGATGGTCCCGAGTGCCATGACTCCTGTTCCACTGTCTCCTTCATCTGAACCACGACATGATGATCCCAAGGCTGAGCCTACGCCTTCCTCCCCTGTTTCTTCCTCCTCCTCTCCTCCTTCGCCTGGTAAAAGTTTCACACCTAGTAACCAGTAGACTAAGAAGAAGAAGAAGAAGATGAAGAAGTAGAAGAAGTCAAATAAGCACGGGGCCACTTCTGCAACTACTGCTCCGAGCATAACTCAGGTCAGAACACCTTCTATTCCTCTGCTGAGGGTTAAGTTTCCTTGCAAGTTGTGCAAGGGTGACCATCTTCTTCGTGATTCTCTTGGAATTCCTAGGATCTTAGAAGTATGGTCTCATGATTCGGCTCGTCCCTCATCATCCTCTAAAGCTCATGATGATGTTACCCTATCAACTAGCTCAGTCCAGAAGAAAGGGAAGATTCGATTCCCCTAGAGGCTATGTGAAGGCAACCATTCCCTTCAGCTTTGTTCGCTCATGGATGAAGCTTCCACTATTTTGGAAAGTCTTACAGCTTCTTCACCCCAACTTCCCGTTGGTTACCAGAGGCTCTCTAATCCGAATTTAAATAGGAACGCAATAGATTACAAAGATAACCATAAATACAGAGATGCGATAACCATAAATAAAGAGATGCGGCAGAAATAACACTTCATTTCATTAATGGAAAATACCGAAATATGCTTACAACCAGAATTGGAATTAAACCAGCTAGGACGATGGTAGCTTATCTCTGAGAAGAGATGTGCGGCTACATGTCTCTGAACTGTTCCGAACTTGTGTTACAATGAGGCTCGAAGGCCTATTTATTATTGAGAAACAATGGAAAACCCTTTACATTCCAAAACCGACCCTTAGAAGATGAAACGCCAAATTGTGGGCCCCGTTTTGCGTAAATTGGTACATCAATTTCCCGGGGTCGTAACTTTGGCATACGATCTCCATTTGACGCGTATGATAGCTCGTTAGAA
>APFE030484395.1:87695-97958 GCA_000404065.3 Pinus taeda
AGGACCCGAAAAACTGCTAAAAATAGTAAGTTGTGCTACAATTAAGGAAACTGAAAATGCTGAAAGAGACAATGATGGTGGTCCAGATGGACTTGGCAGGTGGCCACCAATATCCACCTGGATCACTCTCTTCAGACCCTCTCCCCGTTGACAAAGAGCTTGACTTAGATTCTTCTCTTGTCTGCCCTCCTCCTTCCGAGCCTGGCTGTGATAAGCCTATTCCAAACCAGCCATTGGTCGGAGAGAGTGTCAACTTGGGTTCACCCCCTGTTGATCAGTCTGTTTTAGAAAAGCATCGTGCTCATGTTCTTCTTGTCTCGTCAGATTCTCCTGAGTCCGAGAACGACCCTCTTATCCCCGCTGGTCAAGAGGGTCCCTCTTTAGTTCCTGTAGAGCAGGGGGGCAATGATATGATTCCCCCACCAAGTAGTTTGGTCATTTCCTTTGACTGGAGTCACTTGATTGCTTTCCGCCTTCCAGCCTATGTGCCTTTCGAGATTACAGTATATGCCTACAATAAGGCAGTACCTGGCACTATCCTGGATGAGCGTGCATCTATCAGTCTTATGCCTTCCACTACTTGGTAAGCTTTGGGTTCCCCACAACTTGTGTCGGTCACACAGAATTTGTTGGCCTTCGACGTAGGAGCTTGTCAACCTGTAGGGGTCCTCCCAAAGTTCCCTATTGCTTTGGGGGGAAAAACCGTCTATATCAATGTCATGGTTGTCCAAGGTGTGAATTTCAGTCTTCTCCTTGGCTGTGACTATATTTATGCCATGGGGGCCCTTGTCTCTTCACTTTTCCATGTGGTCTTCTTTCCACACGATGGAAGAATTGTGACCATCGATCAATTATCGTTCTTTAGTCCCCTGGTGCCTCCTGTGTAGCCATCATCCACTCTTGGTTCTTGCTCGCAAGCAGTACCTTCCTTGCCACAGGTCAAATATGTGGCTACCCATTTCGTCTCCACCTCTGCTGTTGATCATGCAGATGGTCTCGTACATCATGTACTGGGGGCATTAGAACCCAATCTGTCATTAGTGCCTCATGACATGTATTCCTCCCAGAGTGCGTCCCTTCCATCCCGTGAAGACCTCTTGGGAGCCATGTTCCCATATGGCCAAGGAACCACGAATATTTCCGAGGATAGTTCGTTTCCTTGTGTCGACCTCGTTAAAAAATGAAACAAGGAGTCCCGAGGAGAGTTTTTGTTCTTGTGTCAACCTCGTTAAAAAATGAAACAAGGGTTATGAGGATAGTTCTTTTACTGTGTCAACCTCATTAAAATTGAAACAACTCCCTTTCCAAATCAAGTCTTTGATTAAGATCTCATAAAATCCAAGTCGAGTCTTTCCAAGATCTTGAAGTGAACCTTCATTCCATCCACCTCGTTGAATGCAATGAAGCTTGGGGGGCATGCACCTCGATTTGCATCATTATGCTGGGGGCATGCGAACTTATAACAAGCATAGTTTTTCGTTTCAAGCTTGTGTAAACATGAAACCAAATCCAAGTAGAGTTCTCCATGGTTCAAGCTTGTGTAAAAATGAACCGATACCTGATTCACATATCGTGATTGCCTTTTATCCATTAAATTCTGCTAGATGAGCCTTGGTTGTTTCATTCCATTGCCACCATCTCTTTGGCCGATCATATGCTTTCACTTGGTTGTTTTTCCTTTCTTGAGGAACCGCAGTGATGAGTGGTTTTATTAGCTAGCCTCTTGACCATTACATGTTTTGAGCAGTTCCACCACGTTCAGAACCAGTTGCTACCCTTTATACCACTCATTCCTCTAGGAAGAGTCACCTTTAAGCTCTTTTCTGACATGTAAAATATGAAAAGATTGCCGAGTATTTTTCCCTTTTTGACTCGTCAGAGAGAATAAAAATGGAGGTCTACTTCCAGCTCTTTTCCAACTGTTTAAAGACGAAAAGATTGCCAAGTTTTTCCATTTGACTCGTTAAATGAAATGAAAGGTGGTATGCTTCAAGCTCTTTTCCAACCGTGTAAATGTGAAATGATTTCCGAGCTTTTGTCGTTTCAGGCTCGTTATTGGTTACGAAACAACGTGGTTTCGATCACTTTTCTACTTTTTCAGGTCAAGATCACTAATCACGAAAAGTACTCCTTGATCGTAATGGTCAAGCGGTTCTTTCGTGTATCATTTTATACTTTTTCGGGCTCGAGAGACACAAATCTATGAAAAAGGACCCCCCTGGAGTTTTCTTTTCCGTGTCTTTTCCAAACTCTCAAAATATGAAAAAGACTCTTAGTTTCGCCTATGTCGGACTTGTTAAAACTTGATGATATTGGACTCATCACGATGACGAGACTCAAGCTTCACCTCCCTAGGGCTCATTAAACTATCACTAGGTTGGATTTAACAGCAGGTTTATCATTGATTGTCTATGGAAGCTAGTCACTCTTGAACATCGACACTTCTGCTTCTTGTCGGGTTGGGACATCCATACATCATCATTTGGCCTTCCACGGGTTTGGGTTGTCATTTAGCCTCATTCCATATAATTCATGCCTCTGATCCTTTGGTACCTGAATGCTGCCACCTTCTGGAGTCGTGTTGCCAACATGTTCAAGAGTATAATCCTTCTGCAGTTTATGCCTCTGTCTCCTTCTCTGATACTCTGTTTCACCATCTACCACTTGTTTCTTATCTCGTGTCATTGATGGGGCAAAGATTATGGCCCTCCTATGGTGGGTCATCTCCTATCGACATCAGAGCATTATCTGGGAGATTGATCTAGAGATCCCTTTTGGTACCTTGGAGCTTGTATGCCTCAATGGCAAGTTCTTCGCACCTGACGGTCGACTTGCATCATTTGTCGTCGATTAGGTGATTTCGTGAGCGTTCGACTTCAACTCTTTCTTCACGCTTTGTGGATTATACTGGACGATACCTTGACAACCATTGTCATTATTGGTGGTTTCTCTCGCGCTTGTTAATGGTTCACATCATTGACCGGTAATCAAGCGACTTTCTATCATGCTCGACTTCAGCACCTCTATTCGCATGTTAGAATTTGTACTATGATCGGTTGGGTTCAAGACCCTGAACTCAGATTACATATGTTTAGGCTGCGTGGATTGGTTTCAGATTACATGACTCGTTGATGGACAGCTGCGACCATACCCGAGTCTTCATGGATGGCTGCAACCATACCTTTATCATTATCATGGTCTCATTACCTGGATGGCTGCGTCCATACCAAAGACCTAAGTTATACGTCTTTTGGATGGTTGCGTCCATTCGTAGATGACATGTACTTCACTATCATAGATATTGTGCTTGCATACAGGTCCTCCCGGATGGTGTTCCTGCTCAGTTGTTTTGTAAAGCATTTCACCCCTCCCACTCTCTCGGGCTTCATACTTTAGGGGGCATCTGTTACATAGTAATTTGTCACCGCCTTCACTCCTGGTCTTCTCACTATGTCATGTGTCCAAGTCAAACATGCTTATGACAAACAAATGCTTTCCTATACTTCCAATTGACCCACTTTTCCTAAGTTATCTATCTCATCACAGCTATTGGCTTAATAAGTGAACTAAAAGGCACTCATGCACAGATCGACCGCATTGCCAACGTGGAAGTACACTTGATTCCCTCGATGGCCCGATTTAAGGCACCAACGCAGGGCTTTGTGGTCTCTTTAGTGATGATCTGACTATCTGCACTGATCACTTGCGAGGTCAGTGTTGAAGCTCAGTTTTGTGTTCGTGATGATCCAGATTGGGCAAATTGTTCCAACAGTCAGCCTTCCAGATGACTCCAAACCTAGTTGTTGCCCTAGTTTATGTCACCCTTCCCTCTCTAGTGTGGCAGTTTTGTCAATTGTGCTACCTTCCTTGATGATAAGCTCTCTCTTCCACCTTTCATGTAGACTCCTTCTCCTATTTAAACTCTCACCATTGCTATGCATTGCTAGTTTTTGGATAGTGGGCTAGTTGAGCAGTGTTGTTAGTGTTTTGTGAGTTTGCTAGATAGCTGGTGTGAGTGTGACAAGTGTGGGATTGTTGATAGCTTGAGGAACGTTGTGAAGTGCCCTTAATCTTGTGCAAAACTTATGAGTGAGAGAGCTCTTGTATGTTGGGAGATCCATCTCCAAAGAGTGAACGCTTGAAGAACATGCTGGCTGGACTCTTTCTGAGAAGGCTTGTGGCGTCAAGACTTTGGTTGTAAGCTGACTCTTATTTCATTATTATTGCAATCAATGATGTTTTCCTATGTCTTGTATGCAATGTACTTGATATCTCATGACTTCTTGACTTTGTGAGTAAATAGTTCATTGTTGTATCTGATTACGTGCTTTGTTGTATTTCCTTTGCTTTGTTTTGGGTTGATCACTCATTGAGGAGAAGGAAGCAGAAGCTAGAGCAGGGCAACGAAACTCCATCAACCACTAGTTGGGGTAGGCCTCCAACTCTAACTGTTTAAGGAAAGCTATTGTTGATCTGTCCTTGTTTGTGACTAGACTTACTCTAGGGCTAGAGGGGTTGCCTCTGTCCGTAGAGGGAACACTTTCCTGCATCATAGAGGGAAGTAGTCCCCTGCTAGAGCCAATGTTGTAACATAATTTTGTTTTGATAGGTTAGTATATTAGTCAAAAAATGATTTTAAAATGTTAAGTTACGATATGGATGCAAAAGAAAAGAAAATTTAAAATGTTAGCACAATTTAATATTTTATAGGCATCCATATCAATAAAATGATAGGAATTAGCTTCCCTAAGTAAAGAAGGAAAAAGAAAAATAAAATGATAGGGGAGCGTAAAAAAAAAAAATCCTTCAATTTCATATTATTATAAATGCAAAGGTTGCTAGTCCAAAAGCACCACATCATAAAAATATCAAATTGTGTTAATGTATAATTAATTCCTTAATCGGGATTAATTCTTTGATTATAAACTTTGGCATTTCAATTATATTATAACACGCAATTTTTATTTGAGCCAAATCAATAAATGACAAAAGGTCTTGTCGTCTTTCATAAAAAGTATGCATGATCCGACGATTGATCTATGCCCTGCCTAGATCAACGGCGAGGAGAGATTTCACACCCCTTCCACTGTTTCACGTTAACACGACATGGGGAGGTCCACAAAGCGGTTTCCATGGCAGACTCCCCGACCTTAAATGTGACCCCCACATCACTCCACAGCCGCCTTGCACAAAACCACAAACAACTTCTTACCCCCCCCCCCACAAACCACTCGTGGTTTTCTCCTCCAACGACTCTTTCACCTCGCCAAATCCATTATCACTTCACTAATCTTGAGCTAACACCTCACATATCTGTTGCTTATTCCTCCCATCCACTACCTCCTTATACACTTTTCACCATGTTCGGCATACCCGTTGTATTCATTTGTTGCAATCCCGCTCCCTTGCATTTAAAGATGCTATGGTTATTAAAAAAATCATTACCCCTTCCCGCATCTTATAAATAAATAAAACCAGCCTCTTTGTCACTTTCTTCTAATCATTTTCAATTGTTTGCAGGTTTACAGTGTTGCAAAACTTCTGGTCTATTGCTCAGTCTATCACTTATAACCATTTTTCTTCCTGTCTACCACCATGGCCCCAAAAGAAATATCCAAGAAGAAACTACTTAGGAAAGTACTATCACCCCAACCCAGCTTGACCTTGACCATATTCTGATTGTCGATTCACTATTCAATGTTGTAGAGGCTAAGTGTGAGTTTGATTTTTATGAACTACACCTGTGGCTTAAACAGAACTATCTCAACAAGCAAGATACGATTAGGTTTTTGGAATCCCTATTACCTTTTTATAGTTTCCCAAAGACACATGAATTCCTTGACCTTATTTCTTGGTGTCAAGCCAAGTATGATCCTCTTAAAAGGGTAGTTATGGCTCAGAATGGAGACATTTAGACAACCATTTCTGCTCAAACCATAAAGGAAATGCTCTTAGTTCCTCAAATTGACACCTTGACTCAATTTTCACCAGCAGCCCTTATGGATTTGTATCATAAGTTAACTTTCCCATAGAGAGCCCAAATATTCGAAATCTTTTTGCTTGAGGATGCAGAATTGCCCAAAATAAATACACCTTATTCATCTGACATGTTTCCGAAGGGCTCTAGACATTGCATTTCCTTACATTCATATCTATTAGGATACCGTGACGGCCAGTCTATTGATGAGGTTATCCTTGGTTTCTTATTTATCTTTAATAAATACCAACAACCAACATTCATGTATAATTAGAGCCAATTCTTGGTTGATAATATACATGAACAATTCATGAACTTCACTGTGCAGAGAGTGTTCAATTACAGCTCTTTAATTCTCCACGTGCTTCTTTTTCAACAAGATGATGTGCTACTAATCAAACTCAGCAACCAGGATGAACAAGGAGTGAATCAATCAATGATTCACTAGATAGAAATGGTCAGGACAGATTCTACCACCTCATCATTTGCAGAATTTGTAGATGCATTCATACATCCAGTGGTACAGTTCCTTAACAGCCAGATAGAGCCCAAAATTGGGAATGGAATTAAGAGGATCCTACACCTAAGTGAACAAACCAAAACTGGTAATTGGTATTTATACTATAACTACACTGAGATAAGAATATATGGTTGTGAGCTTGCACCATACAAGCTACCCAAATATGTTCCTTTGAGGATATTCTCTCTAGAATATATCAGGCAGATGATTCACATGGATGAGCGATATTTTGTATCAGTTAAAAGAAAGTCTCAGTTCAAGCTTAAAGCACATATTGGGTTATTTACTTGCAACACCATATCAACTAGTATTGAGGAAGATGCATTATTGAAAAATATGAATTTCCAACCCAGTTTCACCTGGTCCTATGATCCTTTAGGCATCATTTCTACTTTAAGGGTCAGTTTCAAAATGACTCCTCATAACCATACTCTAAGGCCAGAAATTGAAAAATTTATGAATCAAGAAACATGGATTGATGGGACTCTTCAAGAAGCAGATGACCAAGTTGTGTCTACTCCCACATAACAAACTCCAGTTGCTCGGTGCAAGCAACATAAAAGGTTGAGAGAGGAAACTTCATCCATTAAAGATGTTCTGAAGGGGTTCATTTTTTAGCAAAATAAGCCTAAAGTCAACTTGGTCACATAAGCAGAAGAGACTCCACCAGTGATCATCGATATTGGATATCCAAAAGTGTCTACATTAACATGAGTTAATACTTCAACCACTCCTCTCACTGTTAGTGCTTCAAATACTCCTCCTACAACTTCAGCTTCTAGAAAGCCTCTAGAAATTATTCAGTCAACAAGAACCCACACTTTGTATGACCAAAATATATTTTCAAGGTTCCTAGAAAATAAGCACAAAAATGAGGCTTTAAAGTCCAATATGTACAGTCAGTTCTGGAAGCAAACTTCCACCTCCCAAAATAGCCTCCTTTCTGCTTTTGATAGTGAGAAGGGAAAAATGCAAATGGCTTTCTTAAAAGCCGAGATTCCATTCCCTAAATAACCATATGATTATAAGAAGACTGTGTTTTCATTTGACACTAGTCAAATCCATCCAATTGACCAGATGGACATGCACAAACATACTAGTGAGATGTTGATTTCTACTATGACAACTACAGCCATGTCCCTTTCTAAACTCAATATTGCTCTATAAAATGTGTAATCCCAACTTAAGTTAGAAAATATCTCCTTTCTAGCTAAAGACAACATAATAAAATCATTAGAGGATTTCGTGATTAAAGTGGGATATGATCCCAAGGATGTAAAAGTTGTAGAACTACTCCTTAAGAAGAAAGATCTAGACATTGTTTCATTGAAGAAATAGTTGAAGTTGCCTTCAATAGAAGATCCTCTGACCAAGGATATGGCAGAAACTGAACAGCAAAAGGAAGATATGCTCAATCTTATCATTGAGCAAAATATACAGTTGAAGAAAATGGAAGAGCATATTGAAGAGCTATTGAAGGAAAACAACACAACTTGCCATGGTGCCCATTACAATAGTCCCAATAGCAGTTGTAGGTACAGAGCCTAGTTCATCATCTACAACCATTGAGTCTACATCAACAATAGCTGACCCAACTAGATTAGCATAGGATATCAATTCAAAAGTAGGAAAACCATAAACTACTTCAGAAATTCCAAAGTCTAGAATTGTTGGGAATAATACTGAGAGGGTGGCGGGTTGAATTAGTATTTAAAAATCTATAACTTTTTCATTCTCATAATCAGATTTATATATGCTACTTCAGTGAAGGGAACTCATGTGTGCACACAAATGTTCTTAAGGCAACTAATGTACATCCAGTGAACTTATGATTCAGTCAATTCATCATATTTTGATCATTAATTAGTGCATCAGTACTTTATTAAACATTAAATAGTAATCATGTGCAGTAATAATAGAATAAACCATCACACATAAGCAACACACGTGAACACCAAGATTTAAGGTGGAAACCCAATGTGGGAGAAAAACCACATGTTGTTGTTGTCTCTGTCTTCTTTTAATATAAATAATAATCTGTTTATAATATTGTACTAGTGAAGACTCATACTAGCATGCAGGCAACCACGTCCAGAAGGTTGCAACCTTCTCTCATTCTCCATATTCTACTAGAAGGGAGCTACAACCCCCTAGCTCTTGTACTAACCGATATGTTTACTAGTACGCAGGTGTTGGCCTACAGAAGGCTACAATCTTCACTCATTCTCCAGTTGCTACTGGAAGGGTGCTCCAACCCCTGATCAAATCACCCGCCACTACTGGCAGGAAGCTTCGAATTCCTCATGGAAGGCTCCAACCCTCAGCATCCTCTAGGGACCACCTTTCATTATTTTTCAGACTGGATACTCCTGGTACACAACAACATAATATGAAGGCCACATTTCATCAAATTTTCATACTAGACATAGCAATAACATTGAAGCTAAAAATAAATCACCACTACAATACATCAATCAAATACATCTACATCAACCAATCATTGAAACTTAATCCTCAATATCTTATAACCAATCATCAATCTCTGAATAAACCATAACTGAATCAATCAATCTCTAAATAAACCATTACTGAATCAATCAATCACTGAAACCTCTGACATACTGAATCAAACAATCATTGAACCTCTAACATACTGAATCAAAAAATCATTGAACCTCTAACACAACTAAATCAAATAATCATTGAACCTCTAACACAATTGAACCAAAGAATCACTCAACCTCGAACACAACTGAATCAACCATTCATTCAAACTTAATCAAATTCGACCAATCAACTAGAACAGATAGATCATTGTAACCAGTACACAGATCTGAACCCAAAACACTACATCAACAACCAGAACCAATTGTCGCCTCAAAAATTATGTGTCAGAATGTATACACTCCTTCAATTAGGGGTGATTTTAGGGGCGAATGTTCGCCCTTTGGCAAAATTAAGGGGTTTTAAACATTTAGTGGGCGAATATTTTGTATCATAGTACATTTTTACAAATCACCTCAAATAGCCACCTTATTTTAAGGGAGAGGGTAAAAAAGGTAAATTTAGCCCTTGAAATTAGGAGTTACAACCTTCTATTCACCCATTTTCAAGAATAGGTTTTATTTAAGTGAATCCAATCGCCCATTTTCAAGAATAGGTTTTATTTAAGTGAATCCTATGGGCCAAAGGCCCAAATACCATATTTATAAAAGAGGTATGGTAAATTAATAAAAATATAAATAAATGAGAGGTATGGTAAATAAATAAAGCATTTTTTATATTTACTTCATAAGTCACCTTATATACATGCAAGGGTGTTAACAAATAAAAATATAAGTAAAGTGGAGGTATGGTAAATAAATAAAACGTCTTTTTATATTTAGTCCATAAGAAAGAGGTTTTATTTAAGTGAATCCTATGGGCCAAATACCATATTTGTAAAAGAGGTATGGTAAATTAATAAAAATATAAATAGTATTAATAAAAATAAAAATGGCACATGGTATTGACCCATGGTATTCACCAAAATGGCGCATGGTATTGACCCATGGTATTCACTTGGAATGTAGCCTATTTAAATGGGGGAGTTAAACCAGAATAGATCCATCTTTACTCTGGATCTACTAATCCCCGAGAGGTATCAAATATAGTGATATGCAAACTAGCATAGAGTGAAAAAATATTTGATCTGATCAAGAGTAAAAATGGATGTTGTAATTTAATGTATGTTAAACATTTTAGCTTGGTTAAAATAAAAAATAAA